>JALIZF010001024.1:0-126627 GCA_029948255.1 Telmatactis stephensoni | reverse complement strand
TCTAGGTAGCGCAGCGGTCTAAGGTGATATCTAAAGGTATGGATTAGGGTCCGGATATCGTCTCCCTCCCTGGCCTTCGGGCTAAGACAACTGTTTTATGTAGCACGCGGGATAGCGTGATCGGATGGGGCCGAAATCTTCATCCGTAACGTAAGTCGATTCGATGTCTCAGCTTCCTTGAATGTCTCGGAGAATCGTCCCAAAATTTAATTTTTCCTTTTTTTATTTTCAGTTAAATAATCATTTTTACTTTGTGTCGGGGGGGGGGGGGGGGTGAGGGGTGCATATCTAACAGGTTCGAGTCGTATCGGGGCGAAGCGAATCCTTTTTCCTTTTCTTTTGTTTTTTACTCTTTTTCTATAACTTTTTCTTTTTTACCTGAATATCCTGACTACTTATTGTCTTGCTACGGATACTGATGTTTTTACCTTAACTTTTTTAATTATTTGGATCGTTCATAAATATATTGAGATTGATTAATATTCATGATTATTAATATATGGATATCGTTTAATTTCTCTTTATTTCTTAAATGTCACGATCGAATATCGTGCGCTTTTTTATGCTTAATGATATTTGCAATTGCCCCGCTAAACTAATTGCCCAGCTAATCAAGACATACTATTTTTTAAAGTTTAAATTCAAGCAAAAGGTATATTTTGGGCTTGTGTATACTGTATAAACTGTTCATCCAGCCGGGTAAACAGTCGCACAAAACTCCTGGCTACTCCCCTGATAGACTTGGATTCCCCTCACTCTTTTTGGGAACTTTTACGGAAACAGAACTTAGGGTAATGGCTACTCAAAATGTAATAATAACTCAAAAGGTTTGGTTGGGAGGAGTGAGAATGCGAACGCGCTTGCGCAGAGGCCGGCAGGCAAAGAGAGAGAAAAAGCCTCTAATAGGTCGAATATGCATGGATCTGTTTTCTTTTGAATTTTCTTTACTCTCCTTCTTTGGCCATAATCCCTCCGATCGAGTAACGTCTTCCATTTCAGTAAAACGCTACATTTCGACAATTTAAATGGTAAAGATAAAGCGCAATCTCAAGTGTATTAAGGCCTGACTATTATGAAATTAGGAAGTAACCATTTTCGCTCATAAAACACGGAGGTTTTAAAGATATCGCAAAGATTTCTTGGAAGATGATGTAGATCCACATTATGAAACACTTTGATAGCATTTTTTTTCAATCCATTGGTCACGTGACCTTAAGGCTGCAAAAACGGTTTTTTGAAAATGGGGTACACAGAACCTTAACCTATCTCACTGAAATTCACAGTGTTATTAGACATTTGGCTCAGGTATATGATGCCGTCTTGTAATCGTGTCCATCACTTTTGGGAAAAAAGATATTAGGAAAAATCCTATTTTGGTGTTAGGTCACGTGACCTCTTTTCTAAAATATCTCTTTCCACAGAGTATTTTTTCAATATTCAAAGACGTTGTCGGAAAGAGCATAAGAAAAGAAATAACATAAGATATAAACTGTTTAAATCGAAGAAATCTTTGTGTACCCCATTTGTAATCCAAAATTCCAATAAAATAATTCGTTGTAATATGTCACGTGACACTCCCTCAAAGTTTAAAATCTCACATAAAGTTTCGACTCATGTATATTCGACAAGATGTATGAATAAACAACAGACCACGATCATTTTAAAACCTATATTTTCGAAAATCGGGCTTCAGTCAAGCCTTAATATACTTGAGATATTTAGGGTCGGTAATCAGTTCCTTCAGCTAGTTAAGCTGGTTTCCCAGGAAGCCCACGGTGTGCTCTTTACCCCTTTCTCCATCAGTGCTCAGTTTTAAGGGTATTTGAAGCTACTTAAATAAAGCTACACGGTATGGAAAGAAGTCGAAACAAGTGTGAGGTGACTGGGAATCGAACTCGGGCCTCTCGCTTCAGAAAGCCGCGCACTAACCAACTGAGCTGCACTTGCTCTATGGGTCGAATATCAATCTTTTTTCTTTTGAATTTTACTTTACTTGCCTTCTTTGGCCATATAATTGCTCCGATCGAGTAACGTCTTCCATTTCAGTAAAACGCGTTTTCCTACATTTCGACAATTTAAAGATGTCAGACACGAACTCCTAATTAAAGTTTTCTCATTCTTAATTAGTGACCTCTCCGACCCAGATGTAGCTCTTTCTATCATATCCATTTTACTCCTCCCATTCAGTCTCCACACCATTCTCAGAAACTTCCATTCCATTCCATTCCCAACCTCTCCAATCTAATTTCTCGCTCGATTCCTTCTGTTACCGGACAACTGCCTGAGATCCCAACTTCTTCCTGGAATTAGCCTCCGTAAGCAGGTTCTCAATGGGAGGGAGGGGCTGCGCAGATTACTTGTAAAACTACCCCATGTCCACCTGTTCACCTGCACCTGTCCACCTGTCCACCTGTCCATAACTACCAGCTCCTCTATCACCATCACTGTGCCACTCCCCCTGCCCACTCGCTCCCTCTATGACCAATAGTATGTGCTTTGCCTAGACCTACCACTGATTTGCACTTTTTTAGTTGCCAACAAGTGGTTTTGAGAACGAGGAAAGCTATTTAAGAGATTTAATAGGCCGTGTGCACTCAACAAGAAATTATGACACCAAGAAATTGATTAACCACTCCAAGATGTTCTGCAACAAAGCATGAAGTCCATGTCAACTGGATGACAGGGGCAGATCCAGGATTATCAGTTCAGGAGGGGGTGTGGCGTTATATAAATCGGAAAACCGTCCAAAGGATATTTTGCAAAAGTATTGAGAAGAAAATATAGCAGTCGTCTCAGGAGGAGGTATGCACCATCTGCACCCCCTCGCCTAGATCCGCCACTTCCCAGTTTATCCTAGTTTGCTTGACTTAAAATTTTCAATTTTTTTTAGTTTAAAAACTGATTTCAGGCATAAGTCTGACTTTTCTTGGAGTTCTATTTCTATTATTTGTACAGCCATTTGTAAAACTCATATTTGAGTGTCAATTTTCCGAGTGTTTCTTTTTATATCGCGAGTTATACCGCCCTGTTATATTTTGACATATATCCACTTTTTCCATAATTTGTATAAATTTATGGAATATAATCAATCTAATATTGTATAAGAACACAACAATAAAAAAATTTGTATGTATGAAAACTGAATCTAACATGAATGGACAATCTGAAAACTCTAAAACTGAGATTGAGAAATAGAAAAATGAAAAAGAAACAAAAATAAATGAAAAAAAACACATGAAATATGGAATTGACGAATTTCACTATAAAGAATGGAGCTAAATAAATATACTGTTTAAAAATAAAGAGATTACGAAATGAAAAAGAAAGATCAGGAAAAAAGAAAAGCCGCGGAATATGAAGCCCTGAATGATACTCTCATTGCCGGGTTTCCTGTGTTTTGAGCCCGGGATCAATCTTTCCCAAGTGATCTGCAATGCATTGTGGGTAGCCGTCATAGTTTCATTACGGGTACTATACATACTACAGGTACTACAGGTACTACACCTAATACGGGTTCTACATCTATTGCAGGTATTACACTGACTACGGGCACTATACCTACTACAGGTACTACACCTACTACAAGTGCAACACCAACAACATGTATTACAACTACTACCTCTACAACAGGTATTACACCCTCAACACCTACTACAGGTACTACAGATACTACAGATATATTTACTACATGTACTACACCTACTACTGGTACTACAATATAGATACTACAGTACTGCAAACACTATACCTACCACGGATGCTACACCTTCAACATATAGCCCTAACTACAGGTACTACAAGTACTACAAACACTACACCTACTACAGGTATCTACAACAGGTACAGCAGATACTACTAGTACTACACCCACTTAGGATACTACACTTACTACAGGTGCTACAGGTAATACACTAACTATGGTACTACACCTTCAGCAGATACTACCCTGACTACAGTTACTACATGTACTACGCCACCTACTGGTATTACACTATAGGTAGAACACCTACTACATGTACTACACTGACTATAGGTACTACATGTACTACACTTTCTTCTGGTACTACACTACAGGCCGTATAACACCTACTGGTACTATGTATGCTACAGATACTACACTAACTATGGGTACTACACCTTCGGCAGATACTATAATTAACAATAGCTACTACATGTACTACTCCTACTACATGTACTACACCTACTACTGGTATTATACTACAGGTAGAACACCTACTACAGGTACTACACTGACTATAGGTACTACATGTACTGCACCTACTACTGGTAGTACACTACACAGGTATAACACCTACTGGTACCATGTATACTACAGATACTACACCTTCGGCAGATACTACATTAACAATAGCTACTACATGTACTACACCTACTACATGTACTACACTACTGGTACTATACTACAGATAGAACACCTACTACAGGCACTACACATACTACAGATATAGGTACTACATGTACTATACCTACTACTTGTACTATACTACAGGTATAACATTTACTACAGGTACTACATATACTATAGATACTACACCCTACAACAGGTACTACAGGTACTACACTGACTACAGGTACTACATGTACTTAACTACACTTACTAATGGAACTGCGGATACCACTGGGTACCATACCTCCTACAGGTGCTACATATATTACATATGCTACACCTACTACACCCTACTACAGATACTACACTAATTACAGTTACCACATTACTACACTGGCTACGGTCACAGCTACACTTACTGCTTGTACTACACTAACTATAGGTACTACAGATACTACTGCTACTTTTAAAATGCTTACCATGTGTTCTACACAAACTACAACCACTACACCTACTACAAATACTACACCTACTACGTGTACACAGAGAAGTACTGTACTAGGGCTACTTCACCTACTACACATGCTACAGATACAGTGGCGAATCCAGAGCCCAGTTGTTCGAAAGTGGATTAGCGTTGACCTAGGATTAACTCCGAATGTTTTTTTTTAGAGTTAACCCCGGATTAGCGCTCATCGGCTTTACATCAACCGGGCCCAAGGGGGGGTCCGTTTCTTAAATCCAGCTGTGTATAATACTCTATTGTTTGGTCGATGTTACGTTTGACAAAAAATGGCTTAACCTTCAAGGGGGGTTCAGTGGAACCTATGGAACCCCCCTGGATCTGCCACTGAGATACTACACTTACTACAGACACTACTTCTACTACAGATACTACATCTACTACAAGTACTACACTTACTACGTGTACACTGCCAACTATGGGAGCTAATGTACTAGGGCGCCTACTGTACACCTACTACAGGTGCTACAGATACTGCACTTACTACAGACACTACTTCTACTACAGATACTACAAGTACTACGCCTACTACGTGTACACTGCCAACTATGGGAACTACTGTACTAGGGCTACTACAGATAATATAGTTACTACACCTACTACACTAACTACTGATACTACACCTACTACTAGTACTGCAACACCTACCATGTGTGCTACACCAACTACAACCACTACACTTACCGTAAGTACTGTACTAGAACTACTACAGATACTAAAGTTACTACACCTACAACGGGTGCTACACCAACTACAACCACTACACCTACTACTAGTACAACCCCTGCTACCGATACTACCTTACCACAGGTGCTACACGAACTACAATCGTTACATCTACTTTAGGTACAAGTATTGTATTGCGCACCATCATAAAAGCTCAGGACAATACAAGTTGTCCTAAGTATAGTTCGTCAGGAGACTACGTGACGGACCCCTATAAACCTCAGGACATTAGAAGGTCGTCCTTACCAAAATTCCAGGTCAATCATCCTCGTACCCAGAGCACCTCGGGACAGAGACCCGCTTAGCTGACCAGAAAGCCGGTAAGAGTAAGAACGAGGTCTAATTTTATTTCGTAAAAGAATAAAAAATACTCTTTTAATTTAATACTCTTTTTAATTTATTAAATAAAATTAAATTAAATTAAAAATATATACATATTATGGATTTGAAAAAGATTTTTTCAATTGATCACAAAACAAATGGCACTGATGTCCCCCGAGTCGAAAACGGACTTTGGTCACTCCCTGTTGGCCAATCAAAAGTCTGTCTGAATGGGCTGATCACACTTTTCTAACCATTACTTTGATTGGTCAATTACCGAACGTAATCGATAGTACGCAATCCACAATTGGTCAACCGGTGATATTATTTTACATAACTAAAGAGTAGCCGCGAGGTGCGACATAAACTTTGATTTTTTCATCGATTTCCTCGTCTTTGATCGAGGTTGTAAAGCTACGGTAGTTAAATTTCTGTAAATGTGTATCGGTTAGTAAACACTTTACTGTTCTCAAAATTGTCTGACTGCCGTAGAATATTTATAAATAGAGACGTTAACCAATAGACAGCAGGTACAGTAGAGCGTCATAATAAGGTAGATGGCAGAGAACCATCGATACAACTTGAGAAGAAGAAGAAATAAAATGAGTACCGACGATGATCTTTGTGATACTGGCAGCGTAACTATTGATGGAGGATGGTACTCGGATTCGTCTTCACAAGAAAGCCACGAGGACCTAACAGACGGAGAGCTGAAATCAAACGACGATATACAAACGAAAACAGAAAAAACCGAAGAAGAACATGAGAATGCAGGCCTGAGTACTCTTGAAGTGGACGATTCAGACGACTATCAAACAAGCCAAGAAGACTCTACACTGCTGAATAATGAAGACGAAAAAAATATTTACAGTGATAGTGAAAGTGATGATGTTAGCCGAAGCTCTTCGGAGTCGAAGAACAACGAAAGGCTGATAATTCACCCTGACATCGAAACAGCAAAGGTAAAGAAATTCTTTACTAAAAAGCATTACATAAGCTTACATGTAAGGTACCTTTTTCTCGTTTTTGCTGCAGCGTTAAGGTAAAATATCGGGTTGTCTCTTGTTGGCTTTTGTCCGCTCAGTTACAATAGCAAGTTTGTTTTGGGGAATTGCAATGTACCGAAAATTTAATGCTTTTTCGTGATCTAGTTGACCAACAAAATCTCTCAGATACGGAGGATATTAGTGTAAAATAAGTCAACTAAAACTGTTTTCAACTGTTTAATCGTTGTAATGTTAGCTATAATTTTGGCATAACGAGTTTTTCTTGATTTAAGTTTACTATAGTAGAGGTTTCAGTTAAATTCAACTTCTATAAGTTATAAACAGAAACTCATATGAGTTTCTGTTATAAAATATATTCATTATTTGAAAGCCAATCATTCTTAATGAATATTTATGAATAATCTTTGTTATTGTGCAACCTATAAGGGCCCAAATCTTAATTGGATGGTTGGTCATGTATCAAATTGCCTCCCAGAGCTCTTTGTCCCTCTGATGCTGTGACATCAGGGGATACCAGAGAAGGGGCACTGCAGAGCAATATTTATTTTAAAGTAGGGGATGTGAGGGTTAGCCAATATCGCATTACCACCCCCAAAAAAGTAAAAATTCCGCATTCCGGCATAACATTGACAAAATCCTGCTTTGTGCAAATGAAATTGCCAATAATTCTTTTGGTCATTTGGTGTCTTTGGAGGATGTACCTGAAATACCACAAAGACTTACTAAGTTTTACTGAAAACCATGGCTCTAAATTGCTAAATACCACATACTGTTTACTTGACTGATACCGCAATAATACGACATCATAAAAATGAAATTTCCCGTAATATTGCACAAAAAATATCTATAATATTCCAATACCACAAAACGTCTAAGAACGTTTAAGAATGAAAGGAGAATTGGATTGATCAGAAACACTGGATTCAATGAACTTTTTTGCGAAAGATTGACTGTCACTTCTACAGCTGCTCTTTCAAGCGTGCTTCAGTCTTACCTAAAAATGTTGTGTTTGTTGTTCAGTTCAGGCTTTTTAAGGTCCTTTGGAGACATCTCAGTATGATTATTTGCCTCAGTAAATTCTGGAAAACTTGTATTTATTATGGACAAAAGCTGAAAAGTGCTGAGTGAGTTGGCTAAGGTAAGCCAATTATTATAAAATTCATTCAGTCTCTTTTTGTGTAAATGTTCTCTAAATTATCAACTGAAGATTTTCTAGTTACCTTTTATTTCTAAGTCCATGTTGCTAAAGAAACTATTTAGGAAATGAAAAAGCCAAGTAAATTTAACAGAAAATTTGCAAAATCTTTGAATCACTTGGGCAGTGACATAATGTGCAGCTTGTTTCTCTCTCAATACACTTCAAATACTCTTCAAACTGGATAAAAGTCAGAGCTTTCTTTAGTTTTAGAAGACTCTTTTGAAAGAGACCATTTTGTTGAAAAGCTCTATATCCCAAGCATGGGAAGTAGATATATCATCCCATAACTGACATTACCACCTAAACTACAAAGAAATGCAGAACTGTAACCCATCAAATGAATGCTCTTTCTTCATCCACACAAGCAGGATTTGGAACTCTTTACCTTCTTCCATTAGAGTCTACTCCCTATCGCTGAAATCCTCCAATGTGAAACTTTTTGAATATTACACGAACGCTCTTCTGAATCTATACAATCCTGACAATCCTCGAACCTGCTTTTAATTTCATTATATCACATTTTTGTTGGGACCACAGTAAATGGTTAAGCTGTTTTGGCCTCCCTGTCCATATTTGTTTTTTTCTTCTCTTCTGTTCACATTATGGACAAAGTTAAATAAAATGAAATGAAATAAAATAAAATATGGTCTCATGTTCCAAGATAGTGAGCCAATAGAATCGCACGATCTTACGAGGTTGTGGAGTTGGTGTACACCTATTTCAGAAAAGGTTGTCAGAGCTAAAGGCGATAGGAGATAGGTCATTCCACTATTCATGGTTTGGTTTTCTATTTGTTTTTATTAAGAAAGTCAACAATCAGACATTCATGCATATCCAATGTTCTGAGCAAAACGAATGGAATAACGAAGCTATTTTTAAAACTTCTTGATTAGGGAAAGTACATTTAATATGCCGAGGGGGGGGGGGGTATGAAGATGTTGAGGAGGGGCTCTGAAAAATTTTGTAGTAATAAAAGGGGGGCCTGAAAAAAAAATTGATACCCAAAGGGGGGGCCCCTAAATTCTGAAAATATTGCAAACAGATATTAATTGGGCAGGCAATTTTAATATGAATGCATCATGCAGATAACAAAACATTATTGATTTCTACAATTACTAACTTGAATCCTTTTGTGTTTACTATAAAACTACCTCTGTATATTATTTTTGATGATGTTCAGGGTACAAATATTAAACTGTTATTTATGTATGTTACTTTGGTCCCTAGATTGAGTCTTATGGTCTAAATATGTTTAACTAAACCAGTTTAAGGAATCTGTCATCTTCATTCTTTCTGCTTAAAAATCAATTTAAACATCAGGTGTGAACAATGTTTGAACTGTTTTCTTGAATTTAACACATATTTATCTTTTATAGTTTTAAAGTTCTTATGAAATGATAATTATATTTTTGATAATGTTTAGTGTGAATGCAGCATTTAACTGTTAGTCTTCCATTACACCATCTTGTTCACTTTGTTCATCTTGTTCACTCTGTTCATCTTGTTCATCTTGTTCACTCTGTTCATCTTGTTCACTCTGTTCATCTTGTTCACTCAGTTCTTTTTCAGACTCTTCGCCTTCAATACTAGCTGTTTCCCTTGCTTTTTCTTTCCTTTGAGCAGCCTGTCGAGCTATCAGAATATCAATCAGTCGCTCACATTCCTCCTTGTTGTCTACTGCTCTGGCATCAATGAGATATCTCAAAGCTTTAATGTGAAACCTGGGAAGAAGTTTAATTGATCCTAATTTTGAGGCAGAGATTTCACCAGATTTTAAAGTCTCTGGGTTTAGAGCATCAGCTGATTTCTGTCTGTGTGTCTTTAAAACAAGCTTAACTGCCTGTGTGATTTGTGTGAGTGAAATAGTGGTTGTGGTGGGGGTGGTGGGGGGGGGGGGGGGGGGCTCAAAATATTTCAGAATTTCACTAGGGGGCCTTGAAAATTTTGTGACAACCCAAACAGGGGCCCAGAAAAATTAAGAGGTATTGTTACGACATCTTCATACCCCCCCCCTTGGCATATTAAATGTACTTTCCCTTACTTTGGAATTTGAATGACCTATCTCCTATCGCCTATCGCCTTTAGCTCTGACAACCTTTTTTGAAATAGGTGTATACTAACCTACTGTGCTCCATGACAGATGTATCAATGTATCAGATGTATCAATTTATCAAAGGAGCAAGGATGGCAGAGTTGGTTAGTGCACGACCTTTGGTGCAAAAGGTCCAGAGTTTGATCCCCAGATCTCACATCCTTGTTTCAACTTCTTTCCTTTCTGTGAAGCTTTAATTAGCTTTAAATACCCTTAAAACGGAGCACTGATGGAGAGAGGGGACTAAAATGAATGCACTGTCAACATCAAGTTTATCAGTTATTCAAATTCTGTCATGAGTTATCAAGTGAACGTAAAATATGGTCGCTTTACTTTTTTATGTTAAGTGTCTGTAATGTTTTCAAAGGTATTGAGGTATGTGTAATGACTCAACTAGGGTCCAAATACCACTTTTCATGACTCAAGCCAAATAAAAAGTATAGAGGCAATTGAAGTAAAAAACAATTCTTACATGTATATATCTATTTTTTGTTGATTTTATGAAGAATCATTCAATTTAAATTGGCTTGGCTAAATTTCATGATAATATATGTGTGTGATGATTAGTCTCTGAAATTGAATGAGACAATTTTAGAATGTTTTAGTCTTCTTTCTTTGCTTTTAATCTGTCCTAGTTTTTATCAAGTCTGAAGATCTAAATGGTCCTCATTGGCCAACCATTTTAGAATATCAAGGTTTTTGTTTAGTAAAATTTTGACCTGTTTTCTTGGACATGAAGACATGGCAAAGTTACACTTGATGTACCTGGCTTTTGATCCCCTCTGGCAATGGACTAGTCAATTCCTTATTTAGGAATGAGAGACCAGAGAAATGCTATTATTACAAGATACTTTCCTAGGGAAACAATAATAATTGTGGTAGCAGATGCTTGATTCTCTTCGGGAGTCTTAGGCACTTGTTGATCTTGGCTGTCAGCTTTTCAATATGGGCTGACTAGGACATATCACAAAAGAATACTACTACTATAATGGGAGGGAGGGAGGGAGGGAGGGAGGGAGGGAGGAAGGGAGGGAGGAAGGAAGGGAGGGAGGAAGGAAGGAAGGGAGGGAGGAAGGAAGGGAGGGAGGAAGGAAGGAAGGAAGGAAGGAAGGAAGGAAGGAGGGAAGGAAGGAAGGAATAGAACCATTGTCATTTATCAAAGAACAAAATGTACAGTAAAATAATGCCATGTGGAAGTGTCACCATTTTGAAAATGACTTGACAGCATGAGCTGTATTCAAATCTGCATTGGCAAAACCAGCACATGCAAACATCCTTTTCCAAAAAGGAAACATGTTAATTTTCCTAATTCATTTGCTCATGAAAAATTGTGAGTGGATTTGAATTGAATTGGGAAATAAACTTTCAGTTTGACTACATTGTTTATCATTCGCTTCAATCTTCATATCCTATGAATACCTAGTTGTGCATCACTGTGTACAGTAGGTTAAAATTTCATAGCCAGTCACTTAAAATTGGTAGAATATTTATAAATTTATCCTTATAATTGTCTTTTACCATTGCAGGTTCTCATTCTCAAAGGAGATGAAAGTGTTCACTTCTTTGTCAAAGCTGTTAAGGAAAATGCTCATGATGTTGCAAAAAGAATTAAGGCAAACCTTAATGAGGCTTCTAAAGAAATCCAGGACAGCTTTCAAAGTACCTCAGAAAAAGTACACGTTATGTATAAAAGTGTTAAGGGCAACATGTCGGAAACTACAGAAAAGTTCCGTAACAATATTGGAGAGGCATCAGAAAGAATGCAAGACAGTTTCCACAACACTTCTGACAAAATCCAAGTCATGTACAAAAATGTTAGAGACAATGTATCAGAAACAATGCATGAAGCTGGGGAAAGAGCAGACAAGATCAGAAAAGCAATGATTGAAGCTGGTCGTTCAGGCTGGTATTTGATTTCTCATATGGAATTGCCACATTGGCTAAAAGATAATGAATTTCTCTCTGACAGTCATCGACCTCCTTTGTTTTCTTTCAAATCTTGCTTCAAGAGCATCTTTAAAATTCACACAGAGACTGGGAACATTTGGACTCATTTGATTGGATGCTTGCTATTCATTGCTCTTCTTTTGTACTTCTACTTAAGACCAATAACACCTGCTAATCCATTTCCAAGTGACTGGAGTGAAAAGCTTGTGTTTGGAGCCTTCTTTACTGGTGCTATACTATGCCTGGCATTTTCAACTGTATTCCATACAGTCTATTGTCACTCACATAATGTATCAAAGATTTTTAGTAGGTAAGCAAAACGTTGATCTGTACCAGAGTTATATGTTGCGTAATGTCTCTCAAGATATTCAAAGTCTTTGAGCAAAAGCCTGTCAAAATCATTGAATATGGAGTTGCTTTGTTCATTCACACCTGTGAGGTTCATTCATGTGCATTTCTTGCCTTTTTATGGGTTGCTTCCAAAACTCTAATGAATCTTTTAATGCAGAATTGAGGCTGACACTGAGCAACATATGGCTCACAACTGGTCTACTAATTGCTTATGTCTAAGTGCTCACTTATTCCATGAAAAAAACCCTTATGCAAACTGTGGTTGGATATCATCCTAGCAAAATATCATACATGATAGAAGCCTGGTGATATACTGAATCTGTGAAGTCTTCGAGTGAATCAAAACAGCTTTTCGACATTGATATAAGTTTTTACTGATTCAGTGATGTTGTAAGTGCATGGTCAGTAAGGTAATGAAGTAAGTGATGATTAAAACAGTTCCCAGCCACATGCAAGACCATAATATATTAATTAAATAATAATTTTACTATCACATCTATCAAGTCTTAGACATTATTTTTAAAAACTTTCAATTTTATCCTTTAAGGTTAGACTACTCTGGTATTGCGCTTTTGATAATGGGCTCATTTATCCCACCACTGTATTATGGATTCTACTGTAGTAAGACAACACGTCTTGTCTACATGATTGTAGTTACTGCCCTTGGCTTGTTCAGCTTCTTCGTCTCCCTGTATCCAAACTTCAACACACCCAAGTTCAGGTGTTTACGTGCAGGTGAGAAGAGTGTTATAATATTGTGGTGTATATAGCTATTTCAAAAAAGGTTGATGGGGCGAACGGCCAATGGCGATTGGTGATTGCACTACCAAAAGGAACTGTGGTGTGGAGATATGAATCACCTATCAACAGCAGCAAGTGATAACATCTGTGCATGTCTCCAACTTCTATTGTCTTGGACGAATGGATAATTTTGAAAGGATAATTCCTAGCTGTTCATGCAACTTCTGCACTCGAATGTAATGCTCTGAAAAACTTTGGTGAGACTATATGTGACTATATTTATGAGAGAGGTAGCCCTAAGCCAGGTTAAAACCATAATTGAGGCCACTTCCGTCCAGCAGCTCGCACATACTCGTCATGTTATCACTTGCTGTTCCTATCAACCACTTTGTCCAGTAAGGTTTTTATTGCATACATGTAGTACCCACATTGCTTGCTGGGTATTTGATAAATGAAAATGAAGCAATTTTTGTTAACTTCAAATTTCCTTTAGGTCATGCAATCATCAATCTCGGATTTCCATTTGCCCCATCAACCTTTTCTGAAATAGCTATACACTGTACAGTATAAATGCAGTAGGTTTGACTCAAACTTATGGCAACTACATCTTATTCAAATGTGGTGAAATATAAAATGAGTGACATGATTTTAGGTCTCCATGTTTTAAGACACTTATCAAATTCTGATATTTTTTAGTTATAAGTTGGTGTGTGAGCAACCACTACATGTAGTCCAAAGAGTGAACAGATCACCTTATGGAATCTGTCAATAACTGCAGTTGCTAAACAGTTTGAAAACCTGAATTTAGCAGGCTCATAAAAATGTCAACAGGTTGAATTGCAATCATTTATTTAGTGATTTAATGATCATGTAGTGGTCATAAAATGGCCATTATAATTTTATGGATCAAAATAATTGTTGTAAATTACCTAATGCCTCAAACATTGTGCTACCCATCCCCTCCAATATATATATATATAGATATATATAGGAAATAGTTTGGAATGCACTCATCTCCTGCCTCTTTTCACAGCCACTTGCTTCTCATTCATGTAAATCATATCTTTACTGAATGAGGAGGGAAAGTGACACTGCTCATAGTCCACAGAGGTCGCAATTATTTACATGGTGCTTGCCATAGCAACAGGCTCTCTGACATCCATGGAAAATGTGGAAATGGAATTAGTAGCCTGTGAATAAGTAGCCTATGTTGGGTCCAGACTTATTCATTGTTTAGTCTGTCAATTTTGTACATGCAAAATTTGTACCATGTGACCATACTGATATCCAATAGGAATTCATGTAAGAAGGAGCATCACTCAGAACCAATCAAAATACATATAATTGTGTAAGTTGCAAGCGCTACTTGTTGCCAGCTAGAAGTCATTGACACTTTAATAAAGTTATTGATTGATTGCTCCAGAATGTGGTTTCTGGTGAAGTTTTGTAGACGGACTAAAATGAGAGATAAGTCTTGACACATTGCAGGCAAGTGAATAAGGTCTTTTACCTTTCCCTTGAGCTGAGTCTTGAATTGTCTTTATTTAAGGTGTTTTCTTAACATTTGGATGTTCTGGTATTGTTCCTGGTATACACTTTGCCATTGCCCATGGGATAGTAACAGCTCACCGTCAAGCATCCCTTGGTTGGATGGCTCTTATGGGTGTACTATATATAATTGGAACAATTGCATATGCAACTAGGGTTCCTGAAAGATTTTTCCCTGGCCGATTTAACATATGGGTAAGAATAGACTTTGATATCAACTTCCTTCTGTACTATGCAAACTGTTTTTCTCTGTTTTCCCCTCTGTGTTATGCTTTAGATAATGTATTATATGCGTAAAATATATAAATATAGAGTAGTTGCAGGACCTAGTCACATGACACAATGTAAATATCATGTCGGGGATTTTACTCACTGACTTTCACAATACTCAACTGATTTTACAATACTTAACTGGGGCACAACCCTCTTTTCTTGATGATCTCCAATTACACTTAATCATGTGTGGTTATTCATGTGGTAACTAATTAACATATAAGCACTCCACTTTTACTTCTGGACAATCAACTGTGATAACAAAATGGTCAATATGATCAGAAAGGCCATCTTGAAATTAGTGTTTTTGCTAAGTTTGAGCCTTTTTTGATATGTTGGAGAAGATTTATGATTTTTTGAGATTGTATTTTTTACAAGGTGCCGGTCATCAGTGTGGAAGGTTGGGGTTTTCCTGGCAGACCAATACTCAGGGTCTTGAAAGAATAGTTCAGTTCCGAGATATGGAACTGTTTGAGCAGTTTTTAAGCCACTTACTTTTGGATTGTGGTTGCTTGTGGTTGCCAGCTGAGCAAGAATGTCTCCATATCTTGATTACAGTTTCTACATATTTTGATTTTTCCTGGAAAAATCCTGTTATAATATCCCACCAATTTCAATGTCTATAACAACCATTCTAATGTATGAACTTTCCCTTGCTATAAACATCCATAGTGGATTATGCAAGAAAGGAATGCAGACAAAAACACAAATATGCTCATGACTTTTTAGCACGTGCTACACTTCAATGAAATCCGTAGTTCTAAGAGACCCCTAGTAACGTGAGGCCCAAAAATGATACATGACTGTTTATCCAAATTACTCAGATTCATGAAAAATGCTTTGAAGGCCCTCTTTCTGATGCTGCTGTCCATTTTGTGATTCAAGTTGATATTTAGGGGACTTAAGTCACATGACCAGGTCCTGCAAAGGGCTTATTTAAACTATATTTGAAATTTTGGGAGTTCTCCCTCCCCCTTGAAGAAAGGGTAATCATGGTCTGTAGAGTCTAAAAACATACCAATTATTATTTTTTCTCTCTCTCTCTGCAGTTCCAAAGTCATCAGATATTTCATGTGCTAGTTGTTGCTGCAGCGTTGGTACACTTATATGGTATATGCCAGATGGCTTACTATCGGTTCTCTATTGGCAACAAATGTTCCTAATGAGTTATTATTAATTTATTATTGATGGACGATTGATTTCAATAATTACTATTCTAGAGGCATGCATTTCTTGTCCAAAATCATAAGGATCCTTTCAGATACAATAAACCAAAATGAATGTATGTAGTCCCTGCTAATCCAAGCCCTTCACCACTGACGAGATCAGTGATACTCTACTGTTTATGTATTAAACTAATTTTAGTATTTTATGTGCATATTACTGAATTTTGAAAGGATTGAGCAGGAATAGCCTCATTTTGTGGTTTAGAAGCAAGGCTATTATACTGCATGAATGTAAGAGTCTTGAATATTTTTTAATGAATATTTCTTGAATATTCTTTAATGAATATTCTTTGATAAATGAATATTATTTTGTATAGGGTCATAAGCAAATTCTTCAAATCATTTTTGGTGAGAACGTTTCCTAAATATCCTCATAATTAAATAATCTCAAAATCGTATTGAGTTCCTTTTCTGGGCAACAGTGATATTATATAAAATAGTATTACAAACTAATCAGTCCATATGTAGCAAGTGAGACGATATTGATGCACACTCACATAAAATTGGTTTGGGATCAATTGAAACCTTTTACAATTTGACAGCCACTGTATTAGGGTTATGAAAATATATAATGGACATTCTAAAAAGGTAGCTTAAATTAATTTCCTATGAGAGATTTATTAAACCATTATTGGCCTATCAATGGGAGTATGGTCGATTTTCTCAAATCCACCCAACTGAAGGAATATGAAGAACGGAAGTCGCAAAAAGTTCCAGTCATATCATCCAGTGCTTATTTACTGAAATGATGGATTTTAAGGTTAATCAGAAAATAATCAGTTATTAAAGTTCGCATCTAGTCCATTCCTAGTGTTAAATGCGATGCGTTGTATATTCTGTAAACTGCTTAGACAAGGCGCATTTTCGAAAAATCAGATACCTGGAGGCATTTTGGGGTAGAGGCTGGTAACATAACTATTCTAAACTAATTTTTCATGCTGAATGCGAATATGACTGTTACCAAGACGTATTCTGCAATCGTATAGTGTAAATGACGTATTTTGTGTATTGCTACAGTCATTTCATACTAACGGCTTTTTCATGTAATTCCAAAAGTTCCCAATCTTAAAAACAATTACCATAGCTGGAAAGAGCATCTCAAAATCAGTAAAACTGTGAAGTTTGAAGGATATCAGTTGAAAACTCAAGGAGATACGAATTTTCAAAAAACGAAATTTTGTATGAAAACACTTACAGTTATCCAAGAGATACAAACAAATTTCGATTTTTTGATATGCTCTTTCCAGCTATGGTAATTGTTTTTAAGATTGGGAACTTTTGGAATTACATGAAAAAGGAATCCTTGGGAATCTGTTCTATTTTCACAAGTTTGGGTATTACAGATTTCCCAAGTAAAGTAGAACAGATTTCCAGTTTAGAACCAGGTAAACCCCTAGTTTTTTTCCGATAATGACGATCGATGTTTTAAAAAATATCTCGACCCCCATTTTGTATTTCAAAACTTGCTTTCTTGCAATGATTCACGCAAATTTGAAAATTGAAAAAATTATCGAGAGAAATTGAAAAAATATTGGTTTGTTTTTTGTGTGTATACTTGAGTGCAAAAATGTCAAAAATATTTCGAACATGCATTTCTGCGTGCGTGTTGCTTTTTCAAAACTGTAAAAATGTGCAAAAATTAAGTACTTTACCGAGGTTATAAAAGAAAAATTATTTCGAGATATTTTATTATTGTCCCTGCTTCTACTAAATTAACTAACTTTGAGTCATTGATCAAAGTCAAAGATCATTGAATTCAGTTTTCCTAAAATATCTTCCGTTTTCGATGAGCAAAATGGCTATATAGGTGTTAAATTTCTTTCTTGCAGGGTTAACCAACTCAAAATCGGAAAGTTTTATCAGAGAGATTTTGAATAAATCCCGAAAAACGTATCAAAACTATTAAAGAACAAGAAAAAATTCCAACTTTCGTAAAATAACTTTTAATTGATGTCAAGAGTTGCCAAAAGTCTTTACTTGTTTGTCCTGTGAGCGGCTTTGATGTAAGTTGTTCCTTTAATTGAAGAGATAGAATTTTTCTCGTCAACTGTGGCTTTCGTGTGAATGGTCGACCAGTTTCCACTTTTTTAGCGCTGACAACTTACATCAAAGCCGCTCACAGGACCAATAAACAAAGACTTTTGGCAACTTTTGACATCAATTAAAAGTTATTTTGCGAAAGTTGGAAATTTTTTTTTCTCGTTCTTTACTCGAGTCACCAAATTTAATAGTTTTGATAAGTTTTTCGGGATTTATTCAAAATCCCTCTGATAAAACTTTCTGATTTTGAGTTGGTTTACTATGCAAGAAAGTGAAGTTTAACACCTATATAGCCATTTTTCTAGAGCTCATCAAAAACGGGAGATATTTTCAATGATCTTCAAGGGAAGGTATTTTCAATGAGAGATATTTTCAATGATCTTCAAATACGCCAAAGAAACTGACAACTTAAAGCTGGGATGGCTACCATTACATGAACAATTTAAGTACAACATCCTGAGAATGGCCCACAAAGCGATGTACTCCAATAATTGGCCAAGCTACCTGGGATTAGTAAAGCAAGTATCAAGCAAGCATGCAGCTCAGATCAAGCCTCGCGCCAAGACTACTTCAACCAATGGAAAAGAAGACATTCCAAGATTCTGCATCTCAACTCTTCAATCAACTGACACCTGACATTAGATCAATAAGACCAATTGCAGCCTTCTTAAAAGCTACAAGAACAATTTTACGCAAGAATGCAAGTTGACCAATTTTCAAAAATAAAATTGGACGTACTACTGGTAAACACCTTAAGGTAATTGGCTCTTTCGAGTTTTTATCGACGAATTTTTCTATAAATCATAATATGTTGTTTTTGAGTTGGGAACAACATCAAATCAATAAAGAAAATGGGGGGTCACGGCGCTAGATTTGGTGCTAGGTCAGATTTCATATGAGTGGTGAAACGGACTGCGCCGTGGCGTGACCGTGTCAGTGCCGTGTGGTCTATAGAGTCACAGTTTGTTTACATTGGGGATAGATGCTCAGAAACAGTGGAAATTGGGACCTATTAATATTCCTTTTCGAAGTAGAACTTCAATGTATCGAGTTTTGATATATCATGTATCAGTGATTGCTCATCTGCATTTTATTTGATATGCAATCACTCTGATCCCCTCTGGCGACCATAATCCTTAGCGTCAAAACAATAGAATGTTTTGGTGTGACGTCATTATGCGATGGGGCAATTGTTGTACCCTCTGTTAGGCTAGGCGCATTTTCGAAAAATCAGACACCTGGAGGCATTTTGGGGTAGAAGCTGGTAACATAACTATTCAAAGTCCATTTGAATTGGTAATATGGTCCCTGGGGATTGCATATAAAGGAGAACAATTCTTGTAATTAATGCAGTTCATTCGAGTTGCGACGAAGAACGGTTGGCGACCCACCCACCCACCCACTTTAGCGAGTAAGTCGGGTTCAAAGTTGCCAGATAATCTTTGCTGGCACTTCGCCTGGCTTTGGATGGTTCCAGGCCAGAGCGATTCCCCATACCTCATTATCATACTCATAAATAACAATACACAGGGAAGAATATTACACTATTTTGTTGCCCGTATTGCTGCACCTTTAGTAATATTTGGGAAAATATTTTGATGTTTGAGTTATGCGCCCATCGTGTATCTGGAACTCGCGAAACCCTTGGGTGGGGCAGACAAATTTGTCGCGTAGCTCAAAACTGCTAACTCAATGGTTATTCGATCCCACTGTTATAAATGCTTGCACTCGATTACATAGTATGATTTCAATACGATGGAAATAAATGGTATTTACCGTTTTAAGGCAGGTAAATGAAAAAGAATTTGAGAGAAAGAATATTGTCTCTTTGCTTCTTCGTTTGTGACTTCACGCAGGGCGACAAAGTGAGTAATGTACTTTGGCATATCGAGAACATGAAATTCGATACTAATACTACTTATCATTTCTTGATCAAGCAACACTTTGATGACACGGGGGAACTCGAGTGCCGTAAGTTGTGTATAAAATACTATGCTAGTAGCCCTCCGTGGCAACGATATTTCGGTAATTCCATTTAGAAACACCCCAGCAATGACCAAGGAGATATCCTACATTTCTGAGCGAGGAAGAAGGATCGCACGATATGACAATATTCTTGGTGATGTGTGGGACCGAATGTTATGTGATGGATATCACAAGACCAATAACCCAACGGTACGTATCTCTATATGACTTGTAGACATTAAATAGACAATAAATATTGATTTGTAGACATAAATAAACAAAGAGCACAATACAAATACATCACGCAGACTGTTTGGCAGGCAAATATTATTGCAAAATAATCTTAGCATTTCCATATAATTTTATTGTGACAGCATTAGCACTACAGAGTCATACTTTTCGCACAAATTTGATATTTGGATCGCTTTGGATTTCTAGAGGAATCTTGTGATTTTTAAAGTTTGTTATATAACGGGTATATAACCTCAACTGATTTATAACTTCTATATGCGTGACTACATGCGAAACTAGAGCTGTTATGTAAGTTATCTGATAAAGAAAATAAAGGAAAAAATTAAAGAAGAAAGAAAGATAGAAAGAAAAGAAAAAAAATCCAGGCTTTGAAGATAGCTATCAAAGGATGTCCTCGGGTATCAAAGGGGAAGGGTAGATCAAAGTTCCAACTATAAATTGGGCTACCTGTGTAGATACACTGAGCTGCATTTGTTACCAGTCTTTCGGAACGTAGCTGCATTGCCGCATGTTTAGTAGTGAATGTTTAAAAAAACATTTGTAAGATATTTTTTCGTGTTATGGAAACTTGCTCTACTTTATCAAAAAGAGGTAAAAAACTGGCCGAATATGATGTGAATGCTAAAGCACTAGATGTGCAAAAACCATCTCATATTGACCAGGTATGGTGACTAGTGTTATTCTAAGTAAGCTTATTTTTGTATTTGAATAGAAATCAATTGACACTCTGTGTGTTAGTACCCTGGATTTGGATCTTCTAAAGTTCATGTACTTTTCTTTTATGAGTTGGAGGCTTGATGAGCTTATGTTAGAATTAAGGGCTGATAGTAGACTATGACAAAATCAAATAACTTGCTTAACAGCTTGTCAAATGTAAGCATGCACCTTGTTTAATATAGTCCCAGGGTCAGGAGGGTTAATAAATAGGTGCAGTTGGCTTTGACAACTGGAAAACAATTACAAAACATCAAAAAATGGTGTGTTTGGCCAGCAAAATCTTTCATGGTCAAGGGTGTTACAACTCAGTATGAATGTTTTACTTTGAAGCTTTAACAGTTTTTGAATACAAGGTAATTAATGATCGTGGATTGAGGGATTGTATTGGAACTTCTCCTTGCACTCATCCTTGCATAGTATTTGATCAAAAGAAAATTATAGGTTTCCCTGGACCTGGTTGTTCGAAGGGTGATTAATGCTAATCTTGGGTTAAAATAAAAGGTTTTCTTTAGATTTAATCCTGGGTTAGAGCTATAATCATCTTTGGAACAACTGGGCCCTGATGCAAAATTTAGCTCTGACATCACATGTGACTTAGTATAATTGTGCATGCATGTGCCTCTACTCCACATGTACCTCCTAACTTAATTGGCTAATGTTACAATTACTAGGAACCCAAGTACAATTTGCAACAAAGGAGTCTTCGTTGCACATAGCTTTCTTCTTTACTCAGCAGTAATGTATCTAACAACTTTTTTACAGGGTATCATTAACCTTGGAACCAGTGAAAATAAACTCATGTATGATATCTTGAAAGATAAGGTAATATAGAAGTAAATTAATCACTTCAGCTGGCTAATTAATAGTTTGTTTGTAGAGCACTAGACGTGGATTCTGCAATTGAGTAATGCGAGAAACCGCCTTCCTAATCAGTGGTGTTGGTAAACAAATTGGTAGTTGGATTCAAACTGTACTCATAAACCTTAATAAAGGAGTTTCCAAGACCTATTTGTTCATCCCTTTTCCCCTATATTCCACCTCCCCATTCCCCCCACCCCCACTTCCTCTGATGACTTTGGTCTCCAAGGATGGCTATTGGATGAATTTACATGCATATTTCTAATTTCTTTAATTTGCTAAAAAACTTAGGGTTGAAGTAGTAAATTAAAGAAATTATTATGAAACTCACTACAATCCACAAACATTATTTTATTTTATGTATACCCCCACCATGGGGGGATTTTGAAATTCTGGAGGGGAGGAGGGGCAAAGAAAGTTCAAAATTAAAGAGTTTGTATGGAAGAAAAATGGACGTTCCAGAGGATAGGGGGTCCATTTTCAAAATCCCTCTGTGGTGGGGGTATGGATATTTTCTGGAACTACACATTTCTGTTTTAATAATATACATGCAAAAATTTCTCGATGCTGATTGGCTAAGAGCAGTGCTGTTTCAAGGAAATTTAGTGCAGAAAAAAGGAAATTTAGTGCCAAAAAAAGGAAATTTAGTGCAAATTTCTTTTGGCAGAAAACAGTCAAAATGCACTAAAACGTCAAATTCTTCTTTTTATTCATCAAAGAAACAATTTATAAAACACTTTTAGCGGGATTTGTTTCCAAAATTGTCGTAAATATGCAAGAAAAATGTCACAAAGTGCCCAAGTTTCGGGTGAAAAGTTTTGAATTTTTTCCTTGAGCGCGCGCTTGGTGACGACATCGTCAGGTCACTTTCGAACAATGGGCGCGCGCTAACCTGATTTTTCAACTGAAAAGCTAGAGAAAACTTGAAAGTTTTGCTTGAATTTTTGCATGTATATTATTAAAAGGAAATAATATGGTTTACTCGTGCAATTTAGAATAAATTTGACTCGTGAGTTTTCAAAGAGCACAAATTGCACTCGCCCTACGGGCTCGTGCAATTTTGAACTCTTTGAAAACTTACTCGTGCAAATTTATTCTAAATTGCACTCGTAACCATATTATTTCCTATACGAAAAACAAGTTTGTTTATTGATTTAGAGCTTAGGTGGGGCAATGGTATTTTAGTCAGTTAAATACAAATAAGTATTAAGCAGCCAAATAGAATTCAATTGATGTACAAATTGTTATTTAATTAATCTTTAATATTATTCTATTCGTATGTACCTGTATGTACATATATGTAATTATGTATGTATGCATGACCCCACAAGCGTTTTATCTTTAATATTAGTTAACTTTTGTTAAATCATGTTGAAACAGATTATCTATTATTATATAGATATCGATGAGATACCAGGTTTTCTCTGACCAGTGTCGAAAACTTGATATCAATCACATGTGACGATCTCATATCTTTCACATGTGAAGATATCACAGTTGGCATAGTAACCGGTATTTTTCAACGTCGGTTACGGTATTTTTAAGTTGTTTTTCTTATTTAAGTTTCATCGATATCTATATAATAAATATAACATTAGAGTGCATTTCATATGTCTGTGAAATAAGATCAAAGTTATTTGTGCTTATTTAGTTGCTATTTAGTCACTAGCATTGAACCAGAACTTTCTTATCATAGCAATACACTGGAGACATCAAATACACAAGAGAATTGAGACAAATGACTTTGCATAATAGCTTTTAATTACTTTATTACTTCAAATGAACCTTCACTGTTTCTTTCATTGAAACAGACTTTCTACACATCCAGTGTATTGCTATTATAAGAAAGTTCTGGTTCAATGCTAGTAACTAAATAACAACTAAATAGCAACTAAATAGGCACAAATAACTTGATCTTATTTCACAGACATATGAAATGCACTCTACATGGCCGCTTGGAGATACTAATTTTATCTTCTCATGTTCAATTTAGATATCTCACTCGTTCGCTGCGCTCACTCGTGAGATATCAATTGAACACTTGTAATGAAGATAAAATTAGTATCTCCGCGCGGCCATGTAATATCCTCTATATATCTATCTTTCTGTATTATAAGGTGTGCACCTACAGGTTTTGTACTCTTTAAAATTGGCCCTTTTCAGTGTGGTGCTTTTGATAATGACATTTTATTAATAAAAGTAAATCTTTAGCTGGGCTAATAATAAGTCATTCTTGTTCACTTTCATGTGTAGCTGCAGGATCCTAAATCCTATGATATATTGGAGCACCATACTCAGTATTGTGACTTTAGAGGTATATATGAGTAAGTAAACACCCAGTATAGCAAGTCTAGACGTTTCTGATTTAGTGGAATAGGCAAATTATATTCCAGACACTAATCCGTTTTCACCACAGGAAGCCCAAGCTTATTCTCCTAACTGGTAGGATCAATGGTATTATCAAACTTATTAATAGAAAGCACGATAGAAAATGAAAACTGTGAAGGAGTTTTTAAATCAGCAAGAGATGAAGGAGTTTTTAAATCAGCAAGAGATTCATCCTGATTTGCATGCAACTTTAACTTGGATTTTCTTGGCCAAAAGCACCTTTCTCTTGACAATTTTAGTTAAACTTATTGGCACAGATGAGTTTGGAAAGAGGTGCCTGAGAACCATTCCAGCCACACCGACCGCACATGGCAAGGAGGTAACCATGGCAACCCAACCATGGTCCACCTCCCAGCACCAGTCACAGTGACTACATAAGTGGAAAATACCTACCTGAACTTACCTCTGAGGAGGGTGGGAGGGAACACAGTTAAGCTAGAAGCAAACATGCTCTGCAAGAAGATCCGTGACGATCTGCAATGGTTGGGTCCACGTGACCCTGGAAAGCCTGGGGGCGGCCCTGCATAGCCTTGGGGTGACCCTCCATAACAAGCAGAAGACCACTGGCCAGTGTGCCTCAATTTTAACTTTGCCTAAATTTCATTTAGCCACATTAAAACATATTAAGTAATGATAAGTAACTCAAAACCTACAAAATATCAAATTTTTATTTTAAGTGATATGTATGGGTAGGATCAATTTATATAGAGGAATCACCTTAAGATGCCGGTCTTCGTAAGTTTTTTTTAAGGGCCTTGGTTAACAAAATAATAAACTAAAAGTTTGGATATCTAAAACATTAATTATCTTAATGTCATTTTAACTGGATATCACTATTTTTAGAAAAGATCCTGGAATAGCTCCAAAGTAGTTTCTGGATTGCACAACAAGTACATTTGCATAATGAAAGCAGGATGTGGTTTGTCTGTTCTGCCTATATTCTGCTAAATGGGAAATGTCTAGTACCCACTATAGCTAGTACCCACTATATATATATACCTGGTACTCACTACAGATAGTAAGAGTGATTTTAGTAGTAGACTCTAAGCCTATTGTTTACTTTTGTTCTTTGTCAACTATAGTACAAACATACTAGAACAGTACTAGAATCTTCACCAAGAAGGAGGTGGGCTCCACCAGGAACAAGAAGAAGAACTAAATAGTCATCTTTCTTTCACAAATTAAATAAAATCACTCCACCACTATAGCTGTTACCCACTATAGCTTAAGTACCCACTATATATAGTATCCACTATAGCTAGTTGGAGTGATTACTCGTGCCCAGGCCTTTAGGCCGGCACGAGTCTAGGTTTGCGTTTTCAATCTATCGTCGTAGTCGAGAATGTGCCATGAAAACGAGGCAAGCCACAGGCACCCCAGGCAATCATTTAGAGCCGTGTAACACCAGCGTATACAGCAAATAGACGGGTCCGGGTTCGTAATCCTCATGGAACAAAAAGAATTTTTTTTTCGCCTTGTTATGTAGTAAATATTATCTTTTCATTTTTTTGCATGCTTTTTTCTGGTTTTGAAGCATTTTAAGCTGTCTTTTAATTTGATTTAATTTCCAATATATTTTGACTCAAGCGACAGCTTGTCTGGCGATTGTCTGGCTCTTCGATTTGAGAAATTCAAGAATGTATTTCAATGTTATTCTCTGTTATTAAATGGTATGGCTAAAATTTTTGGGCGTACAAACTAAATTAATACTATTAGAAAGTCAATGATTACAAAGCAACAGCTACTTTAAAATATCAAAGAAAATAGACAGAGGTCAAACAGGTCACCCAAACAGGACGGTGTGCTTTCGTGACGCTACAACTAACATGTGAATCGCTGTTTTTAAAATACCCTAGCAGCTATAAAATTACTTAATAATATCAGACATAAAGGCAGCTCATATATAATTGCCTTTTTAATTGGAAATTTAGGAGCGAGACCGATACCTCCATGAGTTCAAATCAGCTTGCCGGCCAATAAGCAGACAAATATTCCACCGTTCAGTACCGAACTCAAAACGTGACCAAACTGGCTTTAAAACATATTTATTCTTATGTCAGACTGAATTCCACTTGGGCACGAGTAAACGCACTATGTGCGTCTAGTTTTATTTAACCCATGAAAGAAAGATGACTTGTATAGTAGTTGTTAAAGAACAAAAGAAACAATTGGTTACCAGTGTACTACTAACTATTATTGGGTTGTTATAATTAGATCATTTTTATCACACCTCACTATTGTAGAATGTCACCGTTACCAACACAAAATGATGGTCCTGAAGGTATCCACCATAACAAGAGTTGACTGTATAATGTCAACACATTTCTGGCTCATGTTGTGTTTTTTTGCTAATCAACCCATCACAGAAATGTGCATTTATCAATAAGCTTTCATTTGATACTAAAATTAACAAATTGCTATCTCATGAAAATTGATTTTTCAGATTCAGAAAATCCATAGCAGAATTCTTTGATGAAAATATGAAGACTGTGGAGCCAGTAAATCCAGATAATGTGAGCTAGTTGGTCTTTCATTGAAATTTAAGATCATGGCATAGTCTGAATAATGAAGACTATTAAAGACATGGCTTTTATAGGTTACATGTAGGACAATTAATATCCTTTTCTTTTGTTTCATATGATACAATAGAATCTCCATTCTCTGTCATTATGCAGGGGGTAATGAGTAACTTAGAATAAAGTCATCTTAATTCATTTTGATAAGTTGATTGTTTTTCATTAGCTGGTGGTTCTTAATGGTTGTAATGCTATTGTTGAGGCACTTGGAACCATTCTTGCTGATCCTGGAGGTACAAGAAAAATATGATTGTGTAGTTCCAGAAAATATCCACACCTCTGCCACCCACTCCCCTGTGTGGATATTTTCTGGAACTACACAAGTCATATTGTAAATCATAATTGTCATAAATCATCATTAATTAATAAATCATAAATGTTACAAATTATTTACATGTATTTATTCAAATCTGATTGGTGACTCAATCACTAATTAAGGGAGTGAATCTTATGAAAGCAGGGGCAAAGCATGTAGTTGTATGCAAGCACAAGCCACTTAAGATTTAGAAACACAAAACCTCATTTTTCTAGGATTAATTAAAATGCAATATTTTTGTGCTCTTTCTATGGTATTTTTGCAATTATCTTGTTATTTTGTTTTAAATAAAGTTCTCTATGCCATTCTAGATGGATTTCTTCTTCCAACACCATTCTATGGAGGATTTCATGCCGACCTTAGCCAGAGAGGACAAGTTGTACCATTCCCTGTCTACCTATCCAACCAAGTATGATACATTGTATATATTCAGTCTACCTATCCAACCAAGTATGATACATTGTATATTCCCTGTTTACCTATCCATTGTATATATTCTCTGTCTACCTATCCAACCAAGTATGATACATTGTATATATTCCCTGTCTACCTATCCAACCAAGTATGATACATTGTTTAATATATAATCATCCATGAATTATCTATTTTTCTCTGTTTCGAAAAAGTGATATCTTCACATGTGAAGATATCACCGTTGCCATGACTACCCTTGTATCAACCAATCACAAATGGCCTTAAAATTCTTCCCTGATCCTGGATATTTCATTGATATTTATAAAATAAACAGAACATTACATGGTCGCTTGGAGATACGAATTTTATCTTCTCGTGTTGAATATCTCTCACTCGTTCGCTGCGCTCACTCGTGAGAGATATCATTAACACTCGAAGATAAAATTCGTATCTCCGCGCGCCCATGTAATATCCTCTATGAATACTCCTTGTCTACCTATCCAACCAAGTATGATATTTGCAGACATCATTGTTTATATTCTGCTTCATTAGCATACATGTATTATGGTTAAAAATTGATAAAATTACAAACTTAATTAGTGAAGAGCTTTAGGAGCTTTGTTATATAAGAAATCTACAAAAAAAAAATTAGCTCTTTGCATGCAATGTACTATCATGAGATATCAGCTTCCAAATTGTTTTCAAACTTCTTGGTGGCAAAAGCACTAAAGAGCCCATATACATTTTCTGCAAAAATGTAGAGTTTTTAAAACCACATCTTGCAAACATTTTTGCTTACAAGCTCAAATTTCCAAGGAAACCTTATTTTACCATACCCTTTTGAACATTATTAAGAGTTGATTTAGTGTTAATTTGGTTGAAAAGAGAAATGCCTAAGTATGCTAATGAGCAAAACTTGTAAACAAAGATCTGCCAATAACATAGTTTTATTAGCATATTCTTTACCTGATTTCAAAAAGGATGAGTTCAATAAAATGAGTTTAAAGTGCCCCTAATTTGAAATTTTGGTAATCGCTTCTTTGTAAATGGAAATTTAAGCTTTGTGGTTTAGATATAGACATCTCCTTTTTGAGGTTTAAACATGTGAAATCTGAAAATGCACATAAAGTGGATCCCCAGTGGTGGTATTAGTTACTAGTTCTCTATTTGTAGAACATTTTCATTTATATAATGAGAATGACACTGAATGTTTTTGCTACTTCATGAGTTCATCAAATGCACTTGTTGCAAAATTAGAAACAAAATTAGGCAAATCTCTGTGTGTCATGAATTCGTTAGAATATATAATTTAGTTCATGTTCATTAAGTTTTTAGTTCTTCTGTTGTTTTTGTTTAACATATTTAAGTTACTTCATTCCACGTCTGTATGTACAACTATAGCATGGTGTAATTAAGTATTTATACACCCAACGTGGCATTGGTGGTGCTCTCAAACAAGAACTGTTTGCAAGAACACCAAGAGCCAAGCTTCTGAAAGTGAGAGACTTATTAGAAGTCTTAAAGCAGGCTCACCCAGAACCCCAGACACTGATAAAGGAGAGATAAAAATTGAGTTGGGAAAGCCAATTATGAGAATTGAAGTTCAAGCATTCCATGTAAGAAAAGTTGTGAACAAGTCCATCTGATCTAAGGGACGGACCATTAGATTTTGGGGGGGGGGGGGGTTGGGGGGGTTGGGCAATTTTGCTGTGCATAATTTTTTTTGTCCTTTGTGGCGGTGCAGGAATTCTTTTCCCACATGATTTGCTTGCAGGATATTTTTTTCGAGAGTTAATTTTTTACAAATTCTTAATTTTTTAGATTATTTCGACATTTCGATTTTTACAGTGAAAGCAGCACAAATGTACACCCTAAGTTCCATTTATTGTGTTTTTAAAATTAGATATCGTTCTGAAAATACGCTTAAACATATAGGTGTTCTTTTATATGGTAAAGTTCCTCAGGAAAACTGCAGCTGAACGACCAAACCAAAGGGTGTGCAGAAGGGTGTTTTTTTTGTTGCTTTCTAAATTGTATATTATTATCATTATATTATTATAATTGCTGCTTTTATTAATTTACAAATTTTATATTCTTGAATAGTTACTTATTTTGTGTGCGCCTGTATGTATATACAATACCTTTCAGTACGAGGAAATTGTATGGTTCTCTGTATGCGTTTATTGAGAAACCAAGAGCTAATACAAGTCAATACATGATCAAGTAATCCGATACCGATAATGATACAGATAGTCTAAAGGAAGTTAAGTATCACGTTACATCCCCCCTCCTTTAAGATCTAATTGACAGTCAGTACAACAGGAACGAAACAATAAAACAAATCTATACTATGGAGTCCTTGTGACAGTGTCTTTTGAATCATACAAAGTCTTTATCTATAAAGGGTCCTTGTACATTATTTAGGATCTTACAAAGTCCTTCAAATAAGCAGGTTCCCTTGTCACCCTTTTGGGTCTTGCTGACACCAAAGGCGTGGCTGGAGGTACAGGTGCAGGTGTCATTGGTGAAGTATCTGCTGGTGCGGGAGTCAATGGTGCGTCCTGTGTCTCAAGTGAGGCCTCTTCATCTATAGGGACTTCTTGCGTTCTTTTAAGGTCCACTCGATTTCTTCTGTAAGGTACATCGTTACACACAACTTCATACGATCGATCATCTAACCTTCTACTAACCACTGCTTTGGCCCATGTCTTCTCATGTAGACGGGAGGTTACATGCGCACGATATCGCCTTCTTCAAGGGCCTACATATCTTTTGCATGCTTGTCGTAATAGTTTGCATGTTTAGCTTGAGATATTTTTTCCTCTCTTTTGTGGATTCTGTATCGAAGCCTCTGGGCTTGAGCAATCCAGCAGTAGCGGGAAGTTGAGTCTTGGTTCGCCGTCCCAAAAACGCGTTGCACTGGACTCGTCCCCATTGATTCTGAAGGCGTGTTGCGATGAGCCAACAGAGCCAAAAGGGGTCTTGTCCATCCAGCTTTGCTTTGCGCAACAACTTTTCGGTGGTCTTAACAGCTGATTCCGCTGGGCCGTTGGCTTGCTGGTGCCCGGGACTGCTGATTTGAATGTCAAAGCCCCATTTGTCAGCGAACTTCCTAAAACTGTCCGATGTAAACTGGGAGCCATTGTCTGTGACCATGCAACCAGGGATGCCGTATCTTGCGAAATGGCCTTTCAACTTCCTAATCACAGTAGAAGATTTTGCGTCCTCAAGATAGTTGATCTCGACGAAGTTGAAGAAGTAGTCATAGACAACCAGGTACTCCTTGCTAATAAGCGTGAAAAGGTCGAAACCTCACAGGGCCTGTCTGACGGTCAGTATATGCTCTATCGGACCCTTCGCAGACAGCCGTTGATGCCAATATGGGAGCTGTGCAGTGACTCGCGCATCATTGGTCTCAGACTCTTTGGGATTGCAAGTCGTTCTCCTCTATAGACTAGCCCATCATGCACTGCTAGTTCGTCGCGGAAACAATAGTAAGGCATCAGCGTCGCTGGTACATAATAAGCGTTCTCTGGCCACCCTTTCAAGACAGCCTTTGTCAGTTTTTGTAGCACGTCATCTTGCGCTGTGCTTTCTCTGATTCGCTCTTTTGTTCTGTCTGTCATGAGGACAAACTTTGTGGCGCTGACATGCTCAAACCCCTCGCAGGGACTTCGTTATGCGCAAATATACGCTCTGCTTAGTGTGTCTGCAAGATACATCTTTGTGCCTGGCTTTTAACAATGTTGAAGTCATACTTCTGGATCTTTAGAAGCATACCCTGGAGGCGTTTGGGAGCATTCCTCAGCGGCTTTTATGCAATGGTTTCCAGTGGTTTATGGTCACTATTAACTGTCACTGGTCGGCCGTAGACATACTGGTTCAATTTGTTTAGCGCGAATACCACTGCTAGCATTTCTTTTTCTATTGCGGCACGTCTCCTTCTGTGTCTCTCAGTGCTTGACTAGCAATTGCAAGGGGGCTGACCACTCTGGAGCAAGGCTGCGCCAATGACCTTGTCACTTGCATCGCACTGGACCGTGAGCTCTGCTTGCGTATCGTAGTATTTTAACACTGGAGCACTTGTTACCATTTGCTTGATGGTTGGAAAGCTTTGTTATGAGCACTATTCTACTGCCATTCTACATCTTGGCGAGTGAGTTGTCTGATCGGTTCTAGGACATCCGACAGATTTGGCAGGAACCTTGCGAGGTAGTTCACAAAGCCATTTAGTCTGCGTACTGCTTTGATGTCTTCTGGTGCTGGCATGCTGATGACTGCTTCAATCTTGGCGGGATCGGCTTTAAGCCCCTTATTTGTCACTAGATGACCAAGGTATGTTATTTCAGTACATCGAAGCTGCATTTTTGCCTTGTTCAGTTTGATGCCTCGTTGTCTGCACCTCTCGAAGGAAAGCAGCAAGTTTGCGGTCATGGCCTTCTCGTGCTGCTTCATCGGTGTCTCCGACACCATAGATGACCATGTCATCATGAACTGATAGTAGGCCATCTAGCTTGTCCAGAGCTTGAATCAGCCGTTTTGAAATATCTCTGATGATACTGACAGGCCAAAGGGGAGTTGCTTCCAAAGGTTACCTCCGAAGGGCGTGTCGAACGTGGTTAGCTTGCTTGAACCCTCGTCTAAGACCACGTGCTAGTATCCGTTCTTGGCGTCGACTTTGGTGAAGAGTCTGGCTTTGGCTAGCTCAGGCAACACGTCGTCAATGACAGGTATTGGATATCTTTCACGCTTGAGGGCTTTGTTTAGCTCCTTAGGGTCAATGCAAACCCTAAGGTCTCCTGATGACTTGGTTGCAACGACGATGTTACTGACCCAGTCTGTGGGCTCATCGACCGGCGCGATCACTCCCAGATCTGTTAGGCGATCCAACTCTGCTTGTAGTTTCGGTTTCATCGCGAGTGGAACCCGTCTGGACGGCGATACCGATGGAGTGGCATCGGGGTCAACGGTCAAACGTTGTTCTCCTGCCAGAGTGCCAAGCTCTCCGTTAAATACATCTTTGTAGCGTGCAATGATGTCAGCTTTGTCGCCAAGGATCGCTTTAGCTGATGGCTCTTGGTTAACAGATGAAACACACTTGAAATTTTCTCGTTTGACTTCGATGATTTCCATGTGTTGAATTGCGTATGATCCTAGCAATGGCATCAAAAGTTCGTCGACAATTACAAAGTCAATTACGTGCTTCCGGTTCGTTTTGGGATTGAGTATAGTTACTTCCGCCGTTCCTTTGGGCTTGAGTACGGTCTTGTTCCACATGACGAGTTTTTTCTTGGTAGATTTTAACGATTCGGACTTTAGGAACTTTGACGGCAAAACACTTACAGATGCTCCACAGTCGACATGGAACTTGATCGGGTCTCCATTTACGATCATTTCAGCATATATGGGCTCTGCAGTTTGACTTCCTGTGACCTCGTTTATCGTTTCTTTGACAGTCACGCAACCCGTGTAATCAGATTGAGTCGGTGTCAACATCGCTTTCATCACCCACTGTGTTTGTTTGGACGTTCTTGGCCTTTTGTAGGCATACTCAGCCAAATGGTTCTTTATGCCACAATCAGAGCAGAATTTTCCCCAAGCTGGGCATTGCTTTCTGTTGGGCTTGTGCAAACGACCACAGTAGCGGCACTTTATGCGGTTTTCCTAGTTCGCTTTCTATCGTTGTCTATGTCTGTTCTGTTCCTTTGTTCCTGTCGGTTGTGTATTGACCTCCGAGTTTGCTTTAATTCGTGGACCATCGGTTCATGCTCTTGCTTGTCTAGGGCCTTACGTTGCGACTTGGTAGCTTACCATTGCTAGGCACATGTCGATACCACTGAGTGAGCGTACGTTTCTTTGTCTGTAGAAGGGCCTCGTTCTCGTGTCGTTATCTCTTATTCCGAGGACAATTCTGTCCCTTATCAGGCTGTCGTGGAGGCATGCACAAAAATTACATGTCTTTGCTAGGTATCGAATTTCCGTAACATACGCTGAGACTGACTCATTCTCTTGTTGGTTCCTGCTGTTGAACTTGTATCGTTCGTAAGTCTCATTCTTTTCTCCTATGGCGAACTTGTCAAAAGCTGCGATGATAGCTTTTAGGCTCTTTTTGTCCTCGTCAGTGAGGTCAAAAGTGTTGAATGTCTTCACTGCTTCGGTTCCTATGGAATATAGGAAAAGAGCTACTTGATAATCTTCGGGTTGCTTGCTTAACTGGGTAAGAATAGCATAATTTTCCCATCGTTGTTTGAAAACCGACCAATTTTCAGCTCTGTGTTTGTCGCTAACTTCGAGATTAGCCGGCGGTTGTAGATTCAGAATCGGCGCTGGAAGTCCGGCGTTGGAAGCTGCTGATCCCGAAGCCTGTTCTTTATCTCCCATCAGTGGTCTTGTGAATTTCTTGAGTTCTACCACGCTGCCACCATGTATGGTTCTCTGTATGCGTTTATTGAGAAACCAAGAGCTAATACAAGTCAATACATGATCAAGTAATCCGATACCGATAATGATACAGATAGTCTAAAGGAAGTTAAGTATCACGTTACAGAAATTGCTATGAAAAGCTCTTGCAGTGAGTAAAAGCGTGCAACTGGATGCTTTGTTATAGTTAGAATGTAATGATTTTAGTCTTTGCGAGTGCAAGGCGCGAGCCGCTCGCTAAAATATTTGTAGCTAGTGATGTTTTAAAAATATGCATGTCTGGGTGTTCACTGTTGTGAAAGCTTGACAAAAATCTTTTACCACATTTGTTCGCAACTGCCTGCTTTTGGTTGATTTGCGAGCTAAGATGACGGGTACAATCCTTGCCAGATGCGTTAAAGTACAAAATCAACCTAATTTTCACATCACATTAACTAATTGATACAGCAAACATGATTGGCTAAAGTTGAAACAAACTTCCTGATTTTCAGCTTAAACATTCACGATTCCTCATAATATATGAATAATGATTTAAAAACTCTTGATTTTCGATTCCGTTTCTACTCCCGATACTGCCTGACCTTTCTTTTTCTGGTGTACAACAAAAGTGATTCATGGCTAGTTGTTTATTCTTGTGGAATGTTGAAACATATTTGTCTGCCCATCAGTTTTTGTTCTTCCAAAAATTGATTTCAGAGCCTTTTGGATGGACGCTTTCTCTTTTCCGGACATGGATCCATTGAACTACGAACACCAAGAACCTTTCCAAACAACACCAATCGTGGAAAGAGAGAAGTTATTTTCGCGGGAAGGGAAAAGAGCCTCAAATCTGCTTCAAGATATAACTATTCGACTTATTTTTGTTGTGGAGATCACCTCGATTTCTGTACACAAAAAAGAAAATATTTTTGCATGCGAAAAAGTGTTTTCGTAGACCTCTGACCTGATCTGATATGGGAGGAGTTTTTGACCGAAAACGTCTGATGATTTCTCGCTTTGTTATTGGCTCTCGCTCAACATATTGATTAGCTCTGATTGGCTGATAAAGACAAGGACTTCAAATTGGCTTTTCTGTGCACAGCCAGCCGGAATTGAAAGTTAGCCAGCGAGTACGAGTAGAACTAGAGCTAACTCGATGTTTTGTGTTGATGAAACTTTCAATCGCTTATGGGAAGAAAATGGCCATGCCTCAAAGGTTGTCTTTATGCAAGGCTGCATTAATAGATGGACAGTTTTTGAGAATTCTGATCAATAAGCAAATTAATAAGCTTAAAAAATACAATTTTTTTGCTAAATAAACGAAAACGCATATATGAACAAACTCCGCCTATTTCTTTAGTTGATCCAGACTTTCTTTCCTTGCCTTCTTGTTCGTTTTGTTAGACTTTTTGATGTTCACTGACTAAAGAAAACCTTGATTTTAAGCTTTTAATCTCCTGTTTAAATGGTTTTATAGATGACGAGGTAAATATAATTAATTAATTTTCATAACCGAGCGACAACTTCGAATCGTACGCGTGCGAACCAGCTATAATCAGGCTTCGCGTATTTATACTGATCAAATATTTTCTTTAGAGTTGTTTTCCAGACGCACTAAGTGCGCCGAAACCGGTCGCCAAAAAAAGACAGCATTTCAGAACTCCCGAAGACCACAATAACAAACGATATATTACGAAATGCAAAGAAGTTTCAAGCAAAGAAATTCAATTTATAACTTGAACGACAATTTGAACATGCATATCTGTCGAGCAAAACACGACTTCCCGCCGTCTCTCGAATTGCTAGCTCGGAATTTATTTTATGGAGTAGCTCAATTTCGTCAACCAGAGGATCAACCTTGTGGGGACATGTTGCTTTACAAGAACTTGTCCAGGTGATGCCAGCCATGAAGGGACAGAGCAACTGGAGAATGATCTTCTTGGGAAACCAAGAAAGTGCTTGTGAGGAGTTTGATTGGTCGCTGTACACAGGAGTGAGTGAACTGAAGGGCATCTGGAAGGACTTCTGTTCTAGCCTGTTCAGTGTTCTGTTGCTATAGGTTCCTGGATTTCAGACATGTAGTGATTACTATCCAGATGGTAGCATTGTATCTCTCAACTTAACCATGAAACAACACCCTTTTCATGACTGAAGTAGGTTTTCAGTTCTGACTCATGAAGATGACCCACAATCAGAATAAACATATATAATGGAGAAAAGAGTGGACAGGCATTTCATCACTGTTGCGTGGAGATATCAGTATTCATATTTAATAATAAAAATATTGATTATTATTTATATAGCGCCTATACAGAACTGCTCTAGGCGCCAAAGAAAAGAAAAAGTAAGAAAAATATATATAATTCAATAGTAAGCTAAACAATTAAGAACTATTACAAATTAAAAGCTAATTTAAACAAATGAGTTTTAAGAGTTGATTTGAAGGACGAAAAGCTTGTGATATTTCATATTGAAGATGGAAGTGAGTTCCAGAATTCTGGAGCAGAGACGGAAAAAGAGCGGTAACCATAGGATTTAAGGCGATAGATTTTGCGTTTGAGCAACAGACCAGATGAAGAACGCAGGTGTCTTGATGGAGTATAACGAGAGACCAGGTCGGAAATATAGGAAGCAGATAAGTCGTGAAGTGATTTGAAAGTAATTAGAAGGATCTTGAACTTGATACGTTCAGTTACAGGAAGCCAATGCAGATCAATTAAGATGGGAGAAATGCGATCATATTTGCGAGAGTATGTTATTAGACGTGCGGCAGCATTTTGTACAGATTGGAGCTTGGAGATGAGATGATTTGGAAGACAAATCAATCCGTCAATGGTGAAACAAATCGTGGATTGAGAACCCGTTTCCAACAGCAATAGCATCCGACTAGTTCCACCCCTCCAAAGGCATGCCGATGGTAGCAGGACCCAGCCGCGCAAAAAAAATCAAAAGCCGTCAAAACTCCGAGACCCGGAAGTGAAGGGATCGGGTAATGTTCGAGTTACGCGCTTCGAGTTATGCGCTTCGAGTTACGCGCTTTTCGAGTTACGCGCTGTGCCACACCCATTTTTGCCTGTGCCACACCCAGCGCGTAACTCGATGTCTTTAGGAAAGGTTAGTGACTTCGAGTTACGCGATGAGCGCACAACTCGAACTAAACCAGTCGTCTTAAAGTGTCGAGTTACGTAAATAAGACGTTTATGTTGAATTAATTATTAGACTAGAATCAACATTTTAAAACTGAACACATTCTGATTTAATCGTTTTCTTATTCTTCATAGAACAGTAGTAATAATAATGTTATTTTTAACGTTAGAACCAACATACAAATATTTCCAAAAAATGACTGAAAAAAAAAAAGTAAATAGAACAGTTTTTGAAACGCCACTGACCTCCCTTAGTACTAGCAGAAGCCGGGCATTGCCCTTGAATCGAGAAGAACAAAATCTTCCGCTGTTAAGCTATTTCTGGCAGGAGATTTGATTACAGGGGGTGGACACATCAGATTGCTGCCGATGGGCTTCTTTCTTAAACAATTCAAATTGGCACAAATATAAAATGTGCGGTCTACTGCGAAGTTCCGATTTCTGGGAATGTACAACCATTAACGTAGACGTAAATTTTGCCGACTGACATTAAACTTTTTACAAAAGAATCTCTTATCTTGATGTTGAAGCTACGTTTCAGTAGTTTTTCGTTACACGATGGTTGTGAATTTATACCATGTTGATATTCAAATTTCAAAATTACTTTAAGTCGAATTAGTTTCCTATAAACCTAATAATTCAACATAAACGTCTTATTTACGTAACTCATCACTTTAACACGATATGTTTTAGTTCGAGTTGTGCGCTCATCGCGTAACTCGAAGTCACTAACCTTTCCTAAAGACATCGAGTTACGCGCTGGGTGTGGCACAGGCAAAAATGGGTGTGGCACAGCGCGTAACTCGAAAAGCGCGTAACTCGAAGCGCGTAACTCGAAGCGCGTAACTCGAAGTTTACCCGCCCTCGAAGTGAAGGGAACCGGAAGGTATAAGGCCCATAGATAGAACCCCCGATATAACAGTTGTACCCAAACCGCAACAATGCCACGCAATGTAATAGAGTCGTTTTCGTATGAGTGGGAAACTTACCGCGTCGTACCGTGACCGTGTCAGTGCCGTAATGTTTATAAAAACATTCGAAATTCATGCCGTAACCGTATCGTATCGTAACCGTAAAGTGTTCCCACTCATACGAAAACGGCGACTCTATTGTACATAAAGGCGGTGTTACACGAGACGATTTTGAGCAACGATTGTCCACGCCACGGCGTTGCGATAAAATTGTGTTGGTGTAACATGGCACTTGAAACGATGCTCCGTGCAATTTATGCTTCGGCAACGCGTGGCAAGTTTTTGATTCCAAGTCAAAAACACGCACCGCAAAAAATTGGAAGTTGTTGGGCAGCGTTGGGCGGAAAATCGACGTCAAAAATCGTCTCGTCTAACACCGACTTAAAGATCGAAAGCCTGCAAGGTAGTAATCCAAAAAGCCCCCCTGCATGGAAACTTCAATTCTTCAAGAACTTAAATCGATTGAGCATTCGTGGCAAAGTTCGAAACTGTTTCGCGCAAAGTAGGTTGTATTAGCTCACTCCGAATCATTTGGCAAGCAGTAAATTATAGACTTTCACCAAACAGAAACTGTTGCGTGACGTTGTAGTGTGACGGCGTATGATAAACTGTTAAATAAAACGCTTTTTGGAGCGAAATTGGTTTCCTGTATTGTGTGATGTTGCACCAGACTCATTGTACGTTGCGTCACGGTCAAAGATGCCGCATTGTCTACTGTATTCGACGCTTTAGATCAAACGAATGATAAATACAATTCCGTCACACACAATGTATATAAATCTCTCATTTATCATTATTTGAAATATTTGTTACAATATGCGTCTCAAAGTGTACAGTCAATCAACTACACTACAATCTCGGACATAACTGTTAGGAAAATCCATGAGTTAAAAAGGAGGCAGTTATATCGATCAATCTTGGAAGTAACGAATGCGTGAATCAGAGTTTCGGTAGTTTTAATAGACAGGAACTTTCTTATTTTAGCAATGTTTACGGAGATGATAAAAGGCAGATTTGCAGATACAATTAACATGTGGCACCATCGACAATGTAGAATCAAAAGTGACACCAATATTTCTAGCAGACTCAGTACCAAAGCGTAGGGTAGGGAGAGATTTTTGTGGACTGTGTTTAGAGTAAAGGAATACTGGAATTTCTGTCTTATCTTTGTTGAGTTTGAGCTTATTTATAGTAAAAGTAAAGTAATGTAACCATATTTAACATCGATAACTCGTAACAGTAATTCAACTGGCAAACCTGAGGTCGACGGTGCGCTCATTTTACTCCCCTCTCTCCATCGGTGCTCCGTTTTAAGGGTATTTAAAGCCAAATAAAGCTACACAGAAAGGAAAGAAGTCGAAACAAGGATGTGAGGTCTGGCTGGGGATCGAACTCGGGACCTCTCACATCAAAGGCCGAGCAATAACCAACTGTGCCATCCTTGCTCCTAGTCATCCAATTATCAATTATCAATTTACAACTGTTAAAAGTTGGATAAACTTTATCTTCAATTTTGATTAGTCTTAAAGTATTAGAAATTAATTTAGTAAATGCATTTGGTTATTTTAATGTGTGGAGTATTGTAGTCATTTGGGAAGATTTGTAGGTGGGGGGCTACAGGCCTGTGGTAGGGATCGTGACAATGTGTTGATGTCACCCATTAATTAAATTTTGTTCACTAAGTGAAACTAGTGTTTGTATTCTTGAAGGAATTTAAAATTTGAATATGAAAGGTTCTTGAAAAGGATTCTGGTTTAGAGAGGGCATTAAAATGCCTCAGGGGGGGACTCCATTCTAAAAGGATCAGGTATGCTCATCAGAAATTTTAAAAAATACCCCTAAAAGATACTGGAAGTCTTTTAAGAAGGGCGTGGCTGGACAGTTTTTAACCCGTGAGAGATACCAGTGATAACAAGCTAACGAACATTGTTATGATGAACATTTTATTGAATGATAAATTTATTTGGTTGTCTCTAGCTTCGTTTTTGATGAAAAGTTGACAGACGTTTCGGCCCAATTGAGGACATTCTTCAGTGTGACAAAAAGCGTTTGCACGCGCGATTTTAACGGTAACAATTAGCGCGCGCGAGATTTGTAAGAATTTACAAATATTTCGTAATATTGAATGGTTGACATGCTGCAACGGGCTCTTTTGATACCCTAAGAGAGACCCTAAACTTCACTTTTAACACCCTAAAAGATACCAAATAATGTCATCATGCTTTGGGCTTATTCATAAAGAAATGATTATCAGAATTTCAAATTAGGGATTATGATTGGTCTCAACTGATTGATTAGTCTCAAGACATCCACTGAGAAACAACATGCCCTTTGATGATTAACCAGAAATAATTACTGTTCTTACCAAAACTCATTGTTTTCACTCTGCATGATACCAACGAATGCAGAGAGAAAAAGCATAGAGCAGCTGCATTATTGCAAATAATGCCGTCTGTCTAATCTAGCAGACGGCATTATTTTTAATAATGCTGTGTGATTCTGTGATCCCACAGCATTATTAATAATAATGCAGCGTGTTTTGTTTACAGGGGAACCAGATTTGCAGGATGATAAAGTAATGTAACTACTAAGCTAGCAGTCACGGTATTTGGTCAGCCGAAGGCCATGAATGCCTTGGCTTAACTTTATTCCTCGTGTACTAAGCCTTTTTAATTTTACATGTCACAGTACTTTTCAGAGCCTTTTCAAAATCCAGCTCCCCATTCAGAATTTAAGTATCGTAGCCTTTCTTTGTTATGACAAACACGGGTATCAAAACGTGTGGGATACAAAATCAGCAGAACTACGCATGCTCAAACAATAATTCAACTTTTAAAAATAAATAAATACCTCAATTTAAACAATTTTGGTGATTTTGGTGGTTATGAAGTTGACCAGTAATTATAACAGATAATCACTTCGGCACACAGCATTCGTGGGTATAATGCAGGCAGCTTCGGGCCTGCATTATACCCACGAATGCTGCGTGCCGAAGTGATTATCTATTAAAGAACATTCAGGTTCAGACTCAGTTTGATAGCAATTAAAATGTATTGTAATTATTCATGAATCTCTCCCCAAATAGGATGATGATTCCAAATAATAACAGAATGTATATTTATTATAGCCTGGACCTGAAGAGATTGGCCCATTTGAACTTTCAGTGTACCGATTAGAGAAAGCTATGGAGGAAGCTAAGCATCAGGTTAGAATAGACAATAATTATTTAAAAAAAAAACAAATTTGCCAGTGCAAATGCCTTAAATAAAATTTTTGATGACTTGCGCATGCTACTGATGCCATCACATCTCAACAAGAGTGCACTCAAAGTTTTCTTCTTGAGATTTTTTTCTAAATAAATCACCGTTTATTTTCTCGAATTTTTTCATGTATATTATTAAAGGTAATCATATGGTTCTGTGTGTTTTTCAAAGAGTTCAAATTGCACTTACCCTATGCGCTTGTAATACTCTTCGAAAAACACAATTGTGTAAATAAAATCCAAATTGAATGAGATACCGTATGATTATACCTATACTTATTTCCAAGATCTTTGTGAGTCTCCAGAGATTGTTTATAATTTGCAACAATTATGTAGAAGCTCACAGGAGGAAATGAAAACAAACTAAGAAAGAAAGAAAGAGAAAGAAAGAAAGAAAAAGATCAAGAAAGAGAGAATGAATAAGTGAATGAAGGGAAGAAAGAAAAAATGAAAGAAAGAAAAGTACTAGTGCTCACATATGACAACAAATATTGAGCACTTCATATTTGTCATAATTATGTGAGCGCTCATGGATGTTGTTTACGCTATTAGCGTGCGTGGTTTTTTGTCACGTTTTTAGTGTTGATTGCTCCATTTAACACTGATGATGGGCACATCGAGCTGTATATAATCCCGAGGTTTGATGTTAATTGGATATACATTGAAAGAGATACAGCAGTTCAAACATGCTAGATTTTACAAAGTATGGTTGTAGGGACGACAAAATGTCCACAAATGTCCTTACAACCATACATTTCTTTGTAAATTCTAGCATTTTTGCACGGCTGTTAGTCATTCAATATTAACCCGATTAACACCAAACTTCGGGATTTTGTATAGCTCAATGTGCACTTTCTGACAATATGAGTTTTGTGTAATCATTATCAAAATTTGAGGTACTCGTACCCAGTCTTCGCGGTATGAAAGTGGCTAATGGGCCCAAAAGCTCGGTTGATTAAAATCGTAAATGGTCGAAGAAACTTGTTTAATGAAATGGCAAAACCAACCAACAAGGACATTTTAGAATTGGACCATTTCAGGGTTGTTTTTTTTTGTCCCTTTGTTTTTTTTTTTTGAATTGTAACCAAATGTGGATTAGAAGGAAATCTGTGCTAGTGCTGCCCCACCTAAAGTGACACCACTAATATTGCTTAATGCACATTTTCTCAGTATCTATCTCTCACACTTTAACTATTATTGTGTTTTAGGGAATAAAGATCAGAGCTGTTTTACTTTGCAATCCTAATAATCCATTTGGTTATATTTACTCTGAGCAATTACTACAAGACTGTCTAGAATTTGCCCACAGGTAAAGCATGTCTACATCAGGACAATGTCTGTGCATGTATTTACTTTGAGTTCAGAAACATATTTTTGATTTGCATTTTTCAGGCTTTAATTTGTCGTTTGATGTGTGAGGCAATATGGAAAGTTTAATTGTGCTCTTTTGCTTAAGAATAACACTCCAGAAATGGCATTTCAAGTAATGAAAAGTCTACCTTCCATTGTAGTGCTATGCGTAATTATTTGCAAGGTAGAAATTAGATGGAAAAATACATGTATCAAAATCCAAAGTGGATACATCATGACCAAACGGTCAAAATAAGGCTTCAAAAAACTCTTAAATTCTCTTAGAGGGACCAAGCCCACCATCAAATTGTGGTAAATGTTTAGGGTATGCTATGCCATACCATCTCATGCCATACCATTCCATTCCACACCATAAACATATCTGTAGATGCCATGCCATTGCATACCGTTCAATTCCATCCCATACCATTTAATACCATACTATACAATACCACACTGTACTGCACCACACCACACAACAGCATGCAATGCCAACAATACCATACCATTTCAAGCCTTACCATTCTGCCCATACCATAACATACCGTGCTATGACATTGCATACCACTGCATTCCATATATACCATTCCAGAGCACGTACTTAGTGGCATAGCAATTGTGTGATAGCATGCAAATTTTCCTGAAAAGATTTTCCTGAAAAGTTGTAATATGATTGTCTCTTGCAACTTTCTGATTACAAATGTTCAACTAATGCCAAAATTGGACAGTCTATCAACCGATCAGATTTGAGGAAATTGTAATAGTTATGATTAACTAACGTCTTGTTTGTAGGTATTCGTTGCATATCATAATGGACGAGATCTATATGCTGTCAATATTTAATAAAGGGCACACTATGAAGAGTATGTTAAGCTTTACTAAGTAAGTACAATAATTAGTTGTCTCCCATGGCCCATATTTGTTTGGTTTGGTGGTCTTCCCTGTCCCAGATTGGGTTGGGTTGATGGTCTCCCATGGCCTATTTATGATGTTGGGTTGGTGATCTCCATGCATGGCCTATATGGAAAACTTTATTTATACGCGGTGATTAGATCAAATTTAAACATACAAAAACATAAAATTTTTGTCTAACTATAGTTAAGCCATGTTATAGATATGTAACATAAACCCAACCCCCTGTTATTTCCCATTTTGACGAAAAGTTGGAACATTTCCAATGACTTGTATGAAAAAATTATGCAATTTGAATGAATTGAATGAATGAAATTTTACACAATTTTAAAGTTTGGAGTTTCATGGAACACTTTCAAAAAAACTTAAGTCTGGATAGACATCAAACTCTTTTGTAAGTTTCAAAAGTTTACGGTGTAGTACAAAAGAGTGTGACGTCTACCCAGGCGGAAATTTATCCCGGGGGGGGGGGGGGGGGGGGGAGTACTCCTTCCAGTTTTGGGTAGGGATGTGCCGCTGAGCCCCTCGAACCCTGACCCTGTTCCAGAGCAAAATTTCCAAAATTGATACCCTGTTCCAGAGTAAATGCCTTAAAAATATACCCTGTTTCAGATCTGTTCAAAAGTGACAAATAAACTTCTTTGACTCTTTTTAATTACACAAAGTATTTGTACATCTAGTGAACCAACCAACCACCCAGAGAAATGAAATAAAGTAACTTGTGTAGGATTGAAAATGCTATTTGTACATCGAGTGCTTTACGCTAGAATTTCTAGTTTGCTTCCGGCCAAGTTGACGTGCCGTTAACCCCTTTTATCCCCCTTTTTAGACGAACTTTGTTAAATAGATACCCTGTTCCAGAGAGTAATTACGATTTTTATATACCCTGTTCCAGAGTAAAATCACTGAAAAACCTACCCTGTTTGGCGGCACGTACCCGTATAGCGAATATAGGGGAGTACCCCCCCGGGAAATTTATCTACTCCGACTTCAGACTCTTAGGAATTGCAGCTTTGGCTGGGCTTTTTTCGCCTAGAAATACAAAAAATCAGTTTTCAGCAGCTTTGAGTGAAATTCAAAGTGTCATCACTTCAGCGATCGAATTAGTCAACCAAGTTCCCATGTATTCTCAGGTCTGCCACCACAGGAAGCTCAAAGGCCCTTTTTGCTGATGTTTAAAATTGTGTAAATTTGGAATTCATTCAAGTCGAGTCATTTTTTCGTAAACGTTCTTAGAAATGGTCGGACTTTAATATTAATCAAAATTGGAAATAACAGGGGATTAGGTGCTTTTTAACTATTATAAGCATTATATGATAAACTAAGGAGAATAATAATATTAGTTGGCCAATAATATTAATTGGCTGAAAATAATAATAATATTAGTTGGCTGAAAATTTTAAGTAAAAAGAAAATCCTTTTACAAATGAGTTTTAATAAATTCTTCTTTGTAAAAATGTTTTCTGTAAATTAATACATTCTCAGTATGAAAATCACAAAATTTTGATGTACAGAAAGCGCATACAGGCCTATTGTTCGTGCTATCATTCTTTACAGAATCGTTACTTAAAAACTTGTAAAGTTGACTCCGTTTTCAAAGTATCTGGCAAGTCATTCCAGGTCTTTGCTAAGGTGAAAGCAAAGCTATTTTTATAAAAATATGTTCTAAGCGTAAGTCATGGCCTATATTCAGAGTTCGCAGAATATCGAAAACCGCAGTAAAAGAGTTCAACCTTCCTGTCCTTTGCTTTTGCTTTCAATGGCTTTTTCTTGTCTGATGGAGTTAGGGGGTGGTCAATCGCGTGTCAATTGTTAGTAATTGTTTGGTTTTATCATTAGTCTCCCTGATAAAAGACGCGTTCATGTGATATGGGGATTCAGTAAGGTGAGTCCATTGATTGGTCCATTTTACTTACATTCTATATGGTGGCTGGTATTACCTTTTACAAATACTACTGTAGGACTTTGGTGTTTCTGGTTTTCGCTGTGGTGTTCTTCATACATGGAATAAAGAGGTTCTTAATGCTTTACGATGGGTTGCTTATTTTCATTCAGTTCCTACATCGACCCAGGTATGTAGCTTACATATACGTGTGGTTCATTCCCCCCCCCCCCCCCACTGGTTAGAAAGTTAAAATTACTAAGGCAGGCAAGTTTTACACAAATTATTACAATTGAGTATGTAGACAATACAATTGGTACTGAAATTCTCTGCAAACAAAATCTTTACAAACTCTTCAAAAACGGGCAAACTTTCGTGTTCACTGTTGCAGTCAGGAAGGTCATGGGCATTCCTTTCGTTGCAATTGCCAAGTATGGGGTATGAGCTTTTTTGTATTGTACTTCCATGTGCTCTTCAAAGAGCACCATTTCTCATAACACAAGTAGTCACAAAAGTCTGAAACTATTAGCCTTCAATCCTGCCCCTAGCGGTGCTGGACAACAATTCGTCTCCAGTAGGCCCAAACTTGTTTGGAAGAAGTTTGCTGTTGGTTAGACAACAAAAGAGGAGAGAAGAATGGTGTATTTGGTGTATTTGAATTTGCGTTTGGGTGAATGACAAAATCCTTTAAACATAGTAGTGGCAAGGCAGTCCAAACCAATTGAGCTTGTAAAGAGTACTTTCAGATAGAAGGTCTGTTATCGATTGGTTCTGGTCGAAAGAGGGTTTTTCGTTATCGGACATTCTGGGCACTCAAGATATAAAATTTCCCTTCAAAATATTAGAAAATGTACGAAAGACAGGAAGGTCGTTAACTAGGGTAATTAGTGGATAAACTGAGTGCAAGATGAACGAATATGGATATCATAAGTGATAACTTCACGTTAAAAAACATAGTTGTTGTACGGCGGTTGATGTTGTGTTTTTGACGTGGAGTTATCACTTATCCATTTTATTTATATGTATCTTAATTTCTATGAACGAATATATTTGACCAAACTGACTAGAATCAGTCTAATATGCATCTTACATGTTTTGTAACTCGATGTTAACTCAATCCACGAGTTATATACGCCATTGGCAGTTTGATCTACAGATTACTAATTGAATGTTTTACATTTTGCTAGTGTTTGCTAATGAACCTCATTACAGACAAAGGTATGTGATAATGTATCAACTTGCACCCCACACGACCCATCCTTTCATTATCATGGATTTCAAACAGTTACATATGGGAAGTTGTGCTAGAGTAGTATAACATTGTGTTAGTCACTGGATAGCCTCCTAGTACGCAGACCTCCTTTGGGTCATCACACAATTATGCCATACAATCTTATAAATAGTAGCAATAATGTTGTTCAGACCTCATACAAAAGTCAATACTTCCATAATTCTTAAACATTTATTATTTCTCGCGTTTGGAACCAGTTACCATTGTCGGCAAAAACCACAGCAAATGTAACATCATTTAGAAGGCATTTGAATAAGTTGAATTTTGTTGGCTGTTAATGTAACGGTTGCCTCTATTAATAAGTATTTCAATTAGTATTTAAGAGCAATGTTACCGTATGTGTACACTGGGCTCCAGGGGTTTATTATTCGCTTTCCTTAGAGAGCTTTTCTCTTGTAGGTGAGCGCCGAAGGTGTGAGAAGTGAATGTGACTCTCCTAACAAGTAAATAAACGTCGGAACGTGACGATAAACCCCTGGAACCCAGGGTACCGTATGTGATAACGTATCAAGTTGTACCCCATTGACATTAGGGCTTTATCTATTTCATATAGAGATTTTATTTGTTTCTTTTTTAATTATTTAATTTATTTCAGTTTTTTATTTGTCAAGCATTTATACAATGAGCCTTGCGCTTGGGAGACTGGGCGACCACCCCCATGTTATTGACATTAAATACAAGTCATTATCTTATTGCTGCGAGCCCTCAGGCAAGCAGCAACACTAATCTTCACATCACGTTGGGTTTCCTGTGTCAACTGATCGTCAGATCTCGCGTTGGGTTCCCTGTGTCACAGCTCTACTTTTGCGACTTGCAACTTTTGCTCGACTTTCGATTTCAGGATTTTGGATGTATTTTCGCTTTTTCTGAGCCTTTGGTATGTTTGACACGAGGTTGGATGGGAATTGTTTTCTTTTCTTTTCTTTGCAGTCATTATGTCGCACTCCATAGTATTTACCACTGAAAGTATTCGTCAAGGTCACGAGCATTTTAAGGCATTGTTGCACTGTGCAATTTTCTCAGCAACTTGTCTCGCAACAGCGTTGCGAAACAAGTTGCTGAGAAAATTATGGCCCTGTTACACTGTGCAATTTTCACCAGCAACTTGCAATATTTTTGGCCGAGGCAAGCTGGGAGCAAGATTCAAGATGGCGGCCATCCGCAAAGTTGGAGCCATTATGGCGATGTTATTACTTGACGAAGAAGAACCCAAAGAACAACGAAATTGTGTCACTTGGACGAGGCCCTGGATAGCCGGAAGAGAAGAGAAAGGCCTTTACCACCAATTAGTCCAAGTTGTCTTGCTCGGGATTTGTATCATTACAATTACCATCTACTACATCTACAAATGAACCTTCTCTTGCCGTCATCTTGAAAATTACTCATACCCAGGCTCCTCAGAGCAAAATGAGAAATTGCGCATGCGCTTGTAGAAAACATGCCTCAAAAATTACGAGGAAAACTGCTGGAGGGGTGATACAAATAACACTGTGCAATGGCATTGCAAGTTGCTGCAATGCGTTGCCAAAGTAAACCTGAGTTCTACCTCAACGCTATGCCCAACAACAACAAAAAAATTGTGAGACAACCCGTTACACTGTGCAATCCTCCAGCAACTTGTTTCACAACGCCGTTGTGAGACAAGTTGCTGAGAAAAATGCACAGGGTAACAGCGCCTTTAGTGACGTATCAAGGGGAAAATAATTCAATTAACCTATTGTCCTATACTCCTCCTATTTCTCACTCTCCTATTGGCTAATCCTCACTTTCCGACTCCTATATACACCCACCCACGAATTCATTACTCTCTTTTACTCCGACGAAGGGCTAAGGTTTGAAAAGTCCGTAAGTTATCTCTTTTTTCTCAGTTTTACAAGTTTCCATTCATCCCTTAAGAGTTTTCTGTAGGGAGGACATGGTACATCTACAAGTTTGTTTTGTGAGCCTTGATAACTATTCAATCACTCGATGTCATCATAATTGACAAATATTTTTTTTTACAAGAATGGATTCACAGCAAATTCTTACCAACCAACCATCAAAGACTGTCAGAATGTTATGATATCGTGTGTGATGGACTTAAACGAGCTCGTATCCCTTATATGCAAAGTTATGCTGGTCTTTTTGTTTGGGCTGACTTTAGAGAGGTAACTCCACACTAGTCTTGTTGGATTTCAGACTTTTAAGCCAGCGATACATGCTGCAGTTTTTTCTGCCGCTTGCAATGCAATTTTAGGGATTTTGTTGCGAGAGCGAAATTGCCGAGTGTATCATGTCTGGCAACATAGGCGGCAATGATGTCTCGCAACAAAAAATTGCATGCTTGTACTGAATGTTGCAGAGCAATGGTAGACACTGAAATTTTTCTCTGCAACAAAATCTAAAATTACACTGCCAGCATAGAAAAAAATTTCAGCGTGTATTGCTGGCTTTATTCACGGGATTACTTTTTCACTCTTTAACAATGACCACTTAGCATTGTCTCATCTTGCCAAGTTAAATACTCAAATGTAAACTTATGTATCTATGTAATTGCCTTAGTCTGGTTCTGTCTGTGTTTTGTTGTATTTTACTCCAAAAACAAGTATTTTGTCAAAGTGACTTATATTAAATTTTGAGATGTTTTTTACTGTTTTCTTTTTTGGTAGATAGTACCTTCAGGAACCCTGGAGGAGGAACAGAAAGTTTTTGAAGAATTTCTTGACCACAAAGTTTACATAGGACCTGGACAGTCATTCTGTTACAATGAGGCTGGTTGGTTTAGAATTGTTTTTGCTACACATCCTGAAGTGCTCAACAAAGGTACTGATAGTTAACAAATAGCCATCAGTCACTAGCTGACATCTGGAGAGTTTTAGGAACTTGTAACTTCCCTATAATAGATATAGACATAAATTTGTTACAGATTTGTTACAGGGAAGTCAAGGTAGATGAAAGAATGCATATGCAAGTTGTAACAAATTTATATTAAGATCTATATTGGGAAGTTATATATGCCTAACACAAAATACTTGCAGTGCACGCTCTTGCATTAAAACTCAAGACTAAAGGTTGCTACTCTTGAAAACTGAGCACAAGGTTTCTAACTTGTACACAGATCGACCACACTCTTTTGTTTTGTTGCCAAGATCTAGAGGTCTTCAAACATTGTGAAAAATGTGTTCAGAGATCGCAGCTTTCATATGGAAATGCTTCTAGATACAACACTAAAATATATTGCTGTGCTGCAGTCACTAGCTAGTGTGATTTCCATGTGATTGCTGTGTTCACTAGCTAGTGTGATTTCCATGTGATTGCTGTGGTCACTAGCTAGTGTGATTTCCATGTGATTGCTGTGGTCACTAGCTAGTGTGATTTCCATGTGATTGCTGTGTTCACTAGCTAGTGTGATTCCCATGTGATTGCTGCAGTCACTAGCTAGTGTGATTTCCATGTGATTGCTGTGTTCACTAGCTAGTGTGATTTCCATATGATTGCTGTGTTCACTAGCTAGTGTGATTTCCATATGATTGCTGTGGTCACTAGCTAGTGTGATTTCCATATGATTGCTGTGTTCACTATAGCTAGTGTGATTTCCATGTGATTGCTGTGGTCACTAGCAAGTGTGATTTCCATGTGATTGCTGTGTTCACTAGCTAGTGTGATTTCCATATGATTGCTGTGGTCACTAGCTAGTGTGATTTCCATATGATTGCTGTGTTCACTAGCTAGTGTGATTTCCATGTGATTGCTGTGTTCACTAGCAAGTGTGATTTCCATGTGATTGCTGTGTTCACTAGCTAGTGTGATTTCCATATGATTGCTGTGGTCACTAGCTAGTGTGATTTCCATATGATTGCTGTGGTCACTAGCTAGTGTGATTTCCATATGATTGCTGTGGTCACTAGCTAGTGTGATTTCCATATGATTGCTGTGGTCACTAGCTAGTGTGATTTCCATATGATTGCTGTGGTCACTAGCTAGTGTGATTTCCATATGATTGCTGTGTTCACTAGCTAGTGTGATTTCCATGTGATTGCTGTGTTCACTAGCTAGTGTGATTTCCATATGATTGCTGTGTTCACTAGCTAGTGTGATTTCCATATGATTGACTGTGTTCACTAGCTAGTGTGATTTCCATGTGATTGCTGTGGTCACTAGCTAGTGTGATTTCCATATGATTGCTGTGTTCACTAGCTAGTGTGATTTCCATGTGATTGCTGTGTTCACTAGCTAGTGTGATTTCCATATGATTGCTGTGTTCACTAGCTAGTGTGATTTCCATATGATTGCTGTGTTCACTAGCTAGTGTGATTTCCATATGATTGCTGTGTTCACTAGCTAGTGTGATTTCCATATGATTGCTGTGTTCACTAGCTAGTGTGATTTCCATGTGATTGCTGTGGTCACTAGCAAGTGTGATTTCCATGTGATTGCTGTGTTCACTAGCTAGTGTGATTTCCATATGATTGCTGTGGTCACTAGCTAGTGTGATTTCCATATGATTGCTGTGTTCACTAGCTAGTGTGATTTCCATGTGATTGCTGTGTTCACTAGCAAGTGTGATTTCCATATGATTGCTGTGTTCACTAGCTAGTGTGATTTCCATGTGATTGCTGTGGTCACTAGCTAGTGTGATTTCCATGTGATTGCTGTGTTCACTAGCTAGTGTGATTTCCATGTGATTGCTGTGTTCACTAGCTAGTGTGATTTCCATATGATTGCTGTGTTCACTAGCTAGTGTGATTTCCATATGATTGCTGTGTTCACTAGCTAGTGTGATTTCCATATGATTGCTGTGTTCACTAGCTAGTGTGATTTCCATATGATTGCTGTGTTCACTAGCTAGTGTGATTTCCATGTGATTGCTGTGTTCACTAGCAAGTGTGATTTCCATGTGATTGCTGTGTTCACTAGCTAGTGTGATTTCCATATGATTGCTGTGGTCACTAGCTAGTGTGATTTCCATATGATTGCTGTGTTCACTAGCTAGTGTGATTTCCATGTGATTGCTGTGTTCACTAGCAAGTGTGATTTCCATATGATTGCTGTGTTCACTAGCTAGTGTGATTTCCATATGATTGCTGTGTTCACTAGCAAGTGTGATTTCCATGTGATTGCTGTGTTCACTAGCTAGTGTGATTTCCATATGATTGACTGTGTTCACTAGCTAGTGTGATTTCCATGTGATTGCTGTGTTCACTAGCTAGTGTGATTTCCATATGATTGCTGTGGTCACTAGCTAGTGTGATTTCCATATGATTGCTGTGGTCACTAGCTAGTGTGATTTCCATATGATTGCTGTGGTCACTAGCTAGTGTGATTTCCATGTGATTGCTGTGGTCACTAGCTAGTGTGATTTCCATATGATTACTGTGTTCACTAGCTAGTGTGATTTCCATATGATTGCTGTGTTCACTAGCTAGTGTGATTTCCATATGATTGCTGTGTTCACTAGCTAGTGTGATTTCCATATGATTGCTGTGTTCACTAGCTAGTGTGATCGCGAAATACATTTAATTTTTCAGCGATCACATGGAAAGCAAGAAGAGTGATCCCTTCAATTTTTTGGGGCCAAGGAAAACCGTTGCATTGAATATCAGCAAGAAATTGTACTAAATCTAAAATGGTACTAAATAGTACAAATCATTTTGTTTTAAACAGTGCCATCTTGTGCAATTTTGTACGATTTTAGTGTACAAGTTTGTGCTGTTTCATGCTTATATTGATTGTATTCACAAAAATCGCGTTATTCCAGGTATGGACCATGTACTTGAATGTGTGAATGGTATACGTCAAAGGCAATCCCAAAAACGAACTAACCGTAGCAGTAAATCGACACAGAGTACAAGTACTTCACTATCAAAAGATGAAGAATCATTAGAAGATTTGGTCCAAACTCTTTGTTGTAATATACGTAGCAGTGACTGGCTGGAGTTAAATACGACAGAAAAGTGGGCCGAAGAAAATCCTGGACTTGCCGATGCCTACTTAAAAAACATTCATAAAGACCAGTAGATTTTATCAGACTTTAATTCACTGTTAAAATTTTTTAAATAATATACAAGCAAAAAGTATTCGTAAGTGATGTAGCACTACATCGTCGAGAGATGCTGTTATCTTTGAATGTTATGGTTCGTGATGCCTCGCGGAAATTAGTTTGTTTCAAAAGACTGAAATCCGAGGCATTCTATCCTTTTACGATATTATCAAAGTTGTCCTAAAAATTTGCGATGTCAAACGCTTACAATTCGGTATCACCTTGTGAGTGAGTGAGCGAGCGAGTCACATTCTAGACATGCTCGTCGAAATAAAGGCGGCGAAATACGAGACAAAAACCCTCAACTTGTCGCGCAACATTGTTGCGTAACATTGTTGCGTTGCAGGTTTTTGATCGATGTTGCGCGTTTTTCACCTCGCGATCTGAATCTTTTTGTTGCGTGACAAGTTGAGATCGCGAGGTGAAAAACGCGCAACATCGATCAAAAACCTGCAACGCAACAATGTTGCACGACAAGTTGAGGGTTTTTGTGTCTCGTATTTCGCCGCCTTAACTTGGCTCTGTCGGATTCCAAAACCAGAAAAACCAAAATCAAATTATTTGTGACCAGTGCAGATTGAATGCTCTCGGTAAAATCCTTCAATCTGATGGGTCTTTATGTCAAAGCTAAAGGAAGTCACCAGTCACCAGTCTCGAAAGGCAAACGAGAGATTAAATAACGGTCCGCCTATTAAAGGCCTGCTTACATGGAGATAGGCTCACCCTCTTAGAAGGGACGAAAAATAGCTCCCCAAAAGAACCTTGAAGCTTCTGCACTTCTTCTGTTCTATGCCACTGAACTGGTGCCAAGGGAATTTATTTTGCTCTCTGTGGGCATGCTCTTTGTCGTGAACTATTTAGAAATACTTTAAAACAAATTGTGTATTTCTATTAGTTAATGTGTTATTTGGTTTACAATAACCACCATTAGTTTCAGCAAGATGGACTCACCTGCGTTATTCTTTTAATCAAATATTTTAGAACAGTAATATTTCCTATACAAATGATAAAATCAGTACTGAAAAATAAATAAGCATATTTTAGTCATCTATCTACATGAAGTTGACGAACATTGTCGAACTAAACATGAAATGCGTGCATATTTTCCCTTGGCTCAATTTGAAAATATTTGTCTTTTTTCTCGCTGTTGATATTGTCATCTGCAATCTTTGTGTTTTCCATTAACTTTTCGTAATTTTATTTCTTCTCTCTTCGATAGTTTTTTGTTTCACTGGAACAACCTAATCCCTCTAATGGAACACATTACACAAAACTATGACGTGGAATACAGCTTATCAATTTCGGAGGCAAAACGTAAACAATGAAGTTAACCAAACATCTGTCAACAGAAGGAAAACCTTAATGGGTTGATAATACCAGGATGCACTTTATTTCAAATGTGATCAAGTGCGAGCAACAAAACTGAAGGTTCTCATCAACTAACATGAGTTTCCTTAACGTTTCTTCGATGATGAACGAAACAGAGATTAAAGAGTGTCCGTTGGTGTATCCAATCACATGGCATCCCTCTTTCACCAACCAAGCTGCAAATTTATCCAGTATCTTTGCTGTTGTCCTTCAACTGCTCACCATTCCATTCGTCGTATTTCTCAACGCCGTCACCCTAATTATTGTGGTGAAATTTGAAGCACTCCAAAAAGAACGATTCGTTGTACTGGCCCTTCTTGCCGTAACAGATTTTCTTAGTGGTCTGATCTCTCAACCACTTTTGGTTGCTAAAGAACTGTATCACTTATTAGGCAACGAAGTCAGCTGTAGTCTAGATAGTGCGTTCTATCTCTGCTTAAATCTTTTTTCAAGTGCATCTTTCTATCAGCTAGTATGCCTTACCTATGAACGGTACGTTGCCATAACCGATCCGTACAAATACTCAAACCGTATAACTGTAAGTAGGCTTGTATACGTAGCAATAGCAAACTGGATCATCCAAGTTACCGTTCAAGTAAAACAAGTAACAATACTGCCACCCGAATCCTTCATTTACGTGCCCTTCATTTTAAGTGCTCTTCTACTCTGCATTCTGTACTGGAACATCAAAATCTTTGCAGTTATTCGTAAACATAGCCGTGAGATATCTAGACAGCGACAAAATGTCAACCACGAACCCAGCTCAAGAAACCATTTGGATGCTTCTTCCAATCACAAGTTGGCAATTACTGCTGTTACTCTACTAGGAGTTTTCTGCTTGAGTTATATACCGGCAATTGTGGACGTGATTCTTGAAGCGTACTATGGCCCGACAGTCCGCGGCCCCGTCTTCTTCGCCTTCCACCCATGGGCAATTTTCTTCTTACACCTGAACTCACTCTACAGTCCTGTTATCTACGGACTGCGCATCAGTGAGTTTCGCAGATATTTCTTTAAATTATTTGGCATCCACATGAACAGCGAAGTGGACACCAACCTTCCCCAGGCATTTGTACTGAAAGATCTACAGCCGTTGAGCAACGAAAAGCCAGCCTCAGTTTTGGTCGCTAAGAGAAGAAATCGAGAAGACCAAGACGTAGAAAATCCCGGCCCCAAAGGACTGTCTGTGCTTAATGTGCTGACAATAAGAAACGAGCAGATCGGTGCTGAGGAGAAACTCGATGAACACTAAAAATGAATTAACAATTACAAGGTGGTGTTGACCAAAACGAAAAACGAGCTTTTTCTTTGCATACTATATTTGTTCATGCATCCATGTACATATAGGTTATTGGTTGACTAACCAGCTAATACAGCTGTGTATTTTGATGCAAGTGACAAGTAAAAATTAACAGCGCTGTATTCCCTGGTTAATCGACCAATAACATATTTATTATACAATTCTGCAAAAGTCAATACAAATGTTATTGTTTTTATTGCCACTTTTGACTTTGATTAGTACGCGCAAATGTTACTAACCTAATACGGTCTCATAATTTTCGCGTTCTTGTGCATATTAATATAGGTGCGTTCTTTAATTTGAGAATTGTATAATAAAAATGTACATATAAACTTTAAAAATTTGACAAACTCAGTAGGGAAAACAGCTACAATAGACTATTTCACGGTTATCGTAGTTCAACCTCAGCCTCGACAGCGTGTAGTATATTCTTTAGAAATTGACTTACAGCCCGTGGAATTTTAAAGTGTTTCAATTGTTTGTTGATGTGTGTTATGATCGTCATATATATATATATATATATATTCTGTAAATAACTCAAACCCTTCAAATGCTGTTACATATTTGAACATATGTAATTTATTGCGGCGAGCGAAGCGAGCAGCGACACTAATTTTGCAGTGGGATTCCTGTGTGTCATGCGTGGGATATTTATAGAGCTCTGAACTCGATTTTTGTGGTTACTGGCTTTATGCCAGTAACACACTACCTTATGTCATGGTCTTTATGCGTGCGTGTGCGTGTAATTCGGAAATCTCCGAAGTAGAGCCGAAGTGTCAAGCCGAAAGATATGCGAACTTCGTGCGCCGGTCCGAGGGTGTTTAAGTCGATTATTGATAATCAAATATGGGGTTTGTGGTTATAATATATGTCTTGAGACCAAATTGTTCAGTTTAGTTCATAAATATATCTGTAGGGGAAACGTTTTATCAATTCTCGATAAACGTAGTATTGACGAAGCCGTTCGGAATGAAATAGGAAACTTAAGCACGGAAATATGGGGCGATTACTTGATGTAATCAGGCAGAGCTTTAATTGATTGTTGCGAGTTTTAGAAAGATATGTTTGATTGAAATTTTGTTTTCCAATTGCGTTTATAATGTGCATTTAGTAATTAGAGATGCGAAGGTAAGTTGATCGTAATTTATATTTCTCAATGGTTCTGTTACATTTTATATAGTACTTCAGTTTTCATTTTGGTAATGTAGAAATTTAAATGAACTTACCAAGGGCAGTAGGACGAAGTCGTGTCTAAAGGTTCGAAGGTTTTCGATTTGTAATAGACAAATCTTTGTTTGCACGTCACGACATAGGTGCCAAAAATTTGAATTAAAATTTTATTTCTCGTCCAATCGATTTTATTTTAAAATATGGTTTAGAAAACTGTGTTTGGAGATAATTTTTGAGCCGAAAGCGAAATAATTTGATGCACAAGATGTTTTATTCGGCAAGAGTTGTTATGTCGCATAACTCAAACTGTATTGTATTGCTCCACAGGACACCAACATTTCAGACCGTTTCAGAACCGTGAATAATATAAAAGTACTTTCACGTAAAATACGAATGTAAAGTCTGTAACTATATAGAATTTTCTTTATTTGATGTAATCAGGCATAGCTTCAATTGATTCTTGTGAGACTTTGGAAAGTCTGGAAAGACTAAAAATATATTTTTACAGTTGATAAGAATTCTACTTGGTTACACGCCATCATTATTTTACATCGTAATACTAAAACGAAATGCCAAACGTTTTTGACCTCGTTTTGACCTTGTTTTTGACCTCGTAAATTTCAAGATTATCTTGAAGTGTGGTTTATTGTTGATTTGGTTAAGGCAATTTCTCAACAGAACTAATTAACATGTTTGATCGAAATTTTGTTTTCCAGCCGTGTTTACAATGTGCATTTACTAGTTAAAGATGCGCGCGAAGGCAGGTTGAACATGATTTATATTTCTCAATGGTTCTGTGTACATTTTATATAGTACTTAAGTTTGTTAAGTTTGTCATTTTGCTTATGTAGAAATTTGAATAAACTTACCAAGGGCACTAGGACAAAGTCGGTGTGTGTGTATGCACTAGTCGAAGTAAACCCCTGCCCCCACCCCCAACCAGGGACAGGCCTTGAAATGTGTCTATATCTATATTTGGATTTGGGGCCAGTAACCACTTGGCCTCATAGAGGTCTATTTTTCGGCATGAAGAGTGAACGATGATCCGTGTCGTCATCAAAATACTCTTGGAATGATTAGAATTTATGGTCAAAATATGAAATATCACTCGAAACCGTGGAGCTGCATGGTCTTGTTGTCGAAAAGCTGTCATTGTTATTCAGAGTTATCATACTCCGGGAATCCACTAAATCCATTGTTTTATGCTCTTGGAAGTATTTAACAAGGTCACGAACTGTTTAATGATATTTCTCGGGGAAGACAATGTTCTTTTATAAGTTTCTCATGGTCGTTGATCAATCGATCGAAGCACAGGCTCGTAACATGGTATATGGGATTAGGGATCAAGCTCCAAATTATGGCCAGGATCAGGGATCAGAGGCCAGGGCTCAGGGATCAAATGGGTGGGATCGAGGATCAGGGACATTGGGTCAGGATCAGGGATCAGCTCAGTTTTTTGCACCAAGGATCAGGGATCAAAAATTTCTAAAAATATGGGCTCAGGAATCAAAATTTCCGTAAAAAAACCGGAACGAACTGATCAGTGGGACTGAAAATATACCATGTTACGAGCCTGGAAGCAAGTCGATAAGTTCAGATATGTTGCATTCGAATTTCCTCTGAGAGGTAAAATCTCTTTAAAAAGCCACGTGATATCACTAAAATTTCTTAAATCGAAATTTTGCTAATTACGCAGACCACTCTCAGTAGTTCAGTAATTAAATCCACATATATTTATACCGCATCGACTAAAACAACAATTCTTTGTTGGATTCTCTGTAACAAAAGATGTTAATCATATTTATATTTATCATATTTATTTTAGCTGCTAGGGCCAGTTATCAATGACAACATTTTTGTGGTTACTGGCTTTAAGCCAGTAACGCACGATGTCATGGGCTCCATGGCGTGCGTGCGTAATTCGGAAATCTCCGAAGTAGACACGAAGTGTCAAGCCGAAAGATATGCGTTATTTCTCGATATTGAATATTCAATTCTTTACCAGTAAGGCGCATAAATTACAAAGGCATTGAAGTTTTTTTAAGACCATTAAATAATTTTTTAAACATTGCCATATGTGCATCTCCATTCTCCGTGTTGTTGCCAGTGTTTGATTCAGGCTTTATAATATGCATGCCTGCATGCGTGTCGCTTTGGTGCCTCGTGCAAAAAATGCAAATACATGGATCGAACTAGCAGCAAGTGATAACATCTGCGCATGTCTCCACTTCTATTGTCTTGGACAAATGGATAATTTTGAAAGGATACTTTCTAGCTGTTCATACTTCTGCACTCGACTGTAATGCTCCGAAAAACGTTTGGGATATATACGCCGTCGACTCTATTTATAGTTTGTAAGAGAAGTAGCCATAAGCCCGGTTAAAACCGTAATTGAGGCCACTTCCGTCCAGCGGCTCGCGCACACTCGTCATGTTGTCACTTGCTGTTCATGGAACTATTAAGTCTTCCACTTGAAAATCCAGTGTATAACAATTTCGATCTTAAAAAAGCTCCGATTTCAACCAAACTAGTATCATTATAAAATTCGGTCCATTTGTTGTAGGTGTGCGTAAAAAGTTTGGTCAACTTAAGGTGGCCCGTACCTATTGATTTGTTTGTTGGGCATGAATTTCAATCGCGTCTTTTTACATCAAAACCTTGTCCGATTTCTGAGAAATTTGCAGCCATTTGTCTACAAGCCTTGAAATTTGTACCAGTAATTATTTTTCTGCGAATTAGATCAAGTAATTCGAGATATCAGACGATTTTTAAAAATGGCTTTTTGAGAAAAATTGGTCATAAATCCAAAATTCCAAGGTGAATTTTTTTCCTATTTCGTCAATCAAGTATAAAGGCATAGAGGACTACATACAACATGTATCGTGCCAATTAGTGCCTTAGAAGTTGCGATACAAAATTTGTGCTGCCTGTTACGACGCAAAATTATGTAGCCAAAACTACCGCCAAAATCTCAACAAAATTTCAAAAACAGCGAGAACTATATCTGCTGTAAGAAAGACAAATACCTATTGTAACTTGTGAACAAAATATGGAGAGATCCAGACTTTTGGGAATAAAGACAGTAGTTCTCTGAATACAATTGCTTCCAGGTTCTGAGTCTAAATCCCGTGTGGAATGTTGCAACAGATAGTAAGGTGTCGTTTTGAATAAATTAACAAACCTTGAGGGCTTTACCTTGGCAGCTCAAACGTCGACTCGATGAAGTTGCTTACTTTTGAAGCTTACCGATCGAATTATACCTAGTGCAGCAAACACAACGACACTTGGCAACCGGTATGTTAACATCTTGTTCTATCCCATACCGAGAAAATTTCACAAAACAATTCGACAGAATTTGTAGAAGTCGAAGTAATACAAATTCGCAACGCTCACCTCGTGGTCACAAAAATTACTCCCCAAGTTTGCTTGAGGATAACATTGGCGTTTAGCTTCTCATGTCTCCACATTTTGTTACAATAGGTATTTGTCTGTCTTATAGCAGATATGGTTCTCGCTGTTTTTGAAATTTTATTGAGATTTTGGCGGTAGTTTTGGCTACATAATTTTGCGTCGTAACAGGCAGCACAAATTTTGTATCGCAACTTCTAAGGCACTAATTGGCACGATACATGTTGTATGTAGTCCTCTATGCCTTTATACTTGATTGACGAAATAGGAAAAAAATTCACCTTGGAATTTTGGATTTATGACCAATTTTTCTCAAAAAGCCATTTTTAAAAATCGTCTGATATCTCGAATTACTTGATCTAATTCGCAGAAAAATAATTACCGGTACAAATTTCAAGGCTTGTAGACAAATGGCTGCAAATTTCTCAGAAATCAGACAAGGTTTTGATGTAAAAAGACGCGATTGAAATTCATGCCCAACAAACAAATCAATAGGTACGGGCCACCTTAATCAGTTCTGTAACGCGATTAATAGCCGCTTCAATTCGACTACCCGCGCACTGGTGAAACTGGCTGTGTAAGAAAGGGGCAAGCAAACGGCAATGGAATGCAGAAAGGTGTTAATTGTATATTTTTTAAATCGACCAACTCATTGGTTAAAACATGAAAATCGGCCATAACTTCAAAAGTTATATAGCTCATATTTTATTCCATATCTGATCCATTTTCATGAAAGCTTTTCTGATCATGAGTTTCAAAATAGCAAAATTGCTATGTGAGAAACATGGCAAATTGAATTCCTTCCCTTGGCTATTGTGAAAATGCTTACATTTTGTAATTAGTTAGAAACAAGTCTGATTTGAAACATTACCGGCATAAAACCAGCATTCATTTCGGTCTTCGGCTTGACGCTTGTTGTTCTGAATTACGTTTTTTGAAATAAGTGTATTTGGCTGACTTCTGCAGTTGTTTGCCACTCCCATATGAATTGTTAATGCCACATAGCATGCAGTTTGCCCTTCCAGAACGGTGTGCCTTTTCTGCCTTGTTTTCGTCTACATCAGTACTGAATACAAACTCTGTATGGCATGCAGGGGAAATGGTCATGTCAATCGGCGGCATATTACCCGTTTTAATACGAAATTTTACTTTCTAAGCCATTAAAGTAACTAAGGGCTAGCACGACGATAACTTTTAACAAACTGTTGAAATAGTTTGCTTCCAGAACAGTACCAAAACTACTTTAGGAGTTTTTGGTACTCCCTAGCTTACTGAGGAGGCTCTGCCTACTAGAAGGACCTTTTTCGTGCTGGAAAAATATGAAAGGATTGTACGTGTTTTTCGCGTCGGAAGTCCAAGAGAAGGGCCTTTTCATGCTGGATGCATTAGGTCAAGTATCGGATCGTAATAAGGTAGTTTATTATACAATAGGCCCTTTGCAGCACGTGCGAATGAGGATATTTTGGAGGGCAAAAACAATGGTTTCCAGCCTATAGGACATAATTCTTTTGTATTGCCCTCCAAATTCAGCTGCATTCCAACATGCTGCAAAGGGCCTATTCTACAATGAATGCGCACAAAGCTGCACAATATGCACAAGAACGTCAAGAGTATGAGACCATATTCCGTTGCCATGACACGCACATATAACGGCACGCCTCACCATCTTCAAATACGCGAAGATAAGTTTTCAGCGCTTGACAAGCCAGGGCGTGTGGGCTCATTCAACGGCCCAGCCAAGATGAGTTATGGATTCTTGCGACATGCAGAAACAATTAGATAACAAGTAGGATCGTTTCTGATCCATTGAAACAAAGATCGAGAGATCGAGATTTTGGAGTTACTGGATACAATGATTATCATTTTGGGATATTCCGGTGTTTCAGGATATCGTGTGCTCCATATTTTAGTATTATTAGAACGACTTACGTAGTACTACTTCGGTGTATTTAAAGGGTACAATGCGCAGTAGAAAAATAGCCTGCGTAGCGGCCCCAAGGGGAAGGGACCATAACGCAGGCTATAGAAAAACGTTCAGTAACGAATTGTAACAAAGCAAAATTTAAATGTTTTAATAAACTATGCGTGATTACAATGGTTACAAGTTCTCACTGGGTACCAGGAGTTACGTTTATCACTCGGCCATATTTCACCTGACAGAATGTCGCGTAGACATGATGGTACCCAGAGTATCAAAGATCCTCAGTTTAAGAAAAGATTCCAATGCATTAACTAGATAGACATTACTAATTCGAAGTAAAGAAAAATTAAAGACGCGAAATTTAATACCTGTTCAAGCAGCTAGCTACAACGGTGTGCAGAATAGTTGAGACACTGGCCACCCAAATGGGCACAACGTTATTTTAATTCTCACCATGTAGGTCTTGAAATGGGTATATATTTCAACCCCCCTCCCCTCCCCCGACACAATGTTGGTTGGAACAGGTCTTGGACCTAGCAGGAATCTCCCAGGCCTACTCAACAATGGAAAGAGGGGGGAAGCGGGAGTCTAAAACAGGGGTAGCGAATTTCGACCAAAATGGGGGCAGTGTCTCAACAGGGTTTTGCAGACCTTATGGACTTAGGGTCTACCGTAATAATGTTGTGTGGGGGGGGGGGGATTTTTTTTCAAACGATCGTTAATGATTAAACTGTTTTGTTATAGCTCTGTTAGATATTATTATAAAATATTTATATATCGGGCAAGTTTGGTTCGATTCGGCGTGATATCGGGGCGAGTTGGTTGAACCATGGTTCGTATTTTGGCGAGACGAAGTCGAGACCAAACGAGACCTGATATGTTGCGAATCCATCCAAAAGTTGTCCGATTATTTATCATCCGACTTTTTCACCAAAGAAGAGTTTTTGGACGAGAATGACTGTTTGAAAACACAAAAATTAGCATATTGCCGGCGCGCGTCCGTGTTTGCGAAGTGGTGGGAAATTTTTACCTCTCGCGATTTTCTTGAAAAATTTCTTCTAACTTTTCAGATGAATGACATTTTCCCTTAATTTGCAACAACAACAAAATGTAAAACAAAAACAAAGCCTTTCTGGGTTTTTAGAAGCCACTTTCAATCTACTATCCGTGATATTTCAGGATACCAAGACAATTTCCTGATATCGTGGAATATCTAGTCAGATCTTGCTTCTGCTAGCTAACTAAGGGGGTATTTACATGACACTAGGATCATCCTATCAGGTGAATACCTGCTATACATTTACTGCATTCCGTTTAGTAGGATGATCCTAGTGTCCGAAGCGAAGACACAAATTTCCATGTAAACAGAATGCAGTAAATGTATAGCAGGTAGGATGATTCTAGTGCTAGGATGATCCTAGTGCCATGTAAACACCCCCTAATTTTAGAGGGTCGATAAGAACAAGTATCGGTTTGTTAAGGCAGACCGCAAACAATATTTTATAAATGAAATGATGCGTTTTTTATATCATTTTTCTAATATCGCGAAAATTAAGTCTCGCGAAATGTGCCTCTTAAGTTTTCGCGAAATCAGTGACTACTAATGTACAGTGTATTTCCTATGATAGGAAATATCTAGGAAATTGCATTTTCCTATGATAGGAATTAGACGAAGCGTTCACGGCAAACGCGAAATAACTCAGACGGTGTTGCCATTTAACGAAGGAGAAGGGGAGGGGGAGAGTGTGGCTTCTTTCCTGTTCCTTGACTCCTCTCTCCTTCCCATTCCCCTCGCAAGACAACAGCATGAATTGGATCAACAACTTTTTATCGTATTATCAACTAATCAAATCAGTTTGCAACCATTCAAAAGAGATAAAGTATATGAGTAGACCTGGCATCCATCTAAATTCAGTAGGCAGTGTACAGATGTTGTGACAGATGATTGATGTTACTAATATCCAACATTTCTTCAAGATGAACGCCCATTATGAAGAAAAGGCGTGCAAATTTCCCATCTGACTCAGTCCAGACTGAATATGTGCCACATGGATCTCAACATGGTTTTGAAAACAACTGAAATTAATGAACGAACGAATAAACAATAACACCAATAACTGGGTATTTATATAGCGCATTTCGCAACGTCTCATTGCGCTTTACAATGTATTATAAACTGAAATGGAAAAATAGTTAACAGAACATGTTTAAGAGCCGAACTGACAAGGAGGTGAACCAGTTGGCTATTTACGAGCATGGTCAAGAACGGAATGTGTGAACTAATCGGAATCGGGACAAATTCAGCCTCAGCTAGTGGCCAGAGCGGGACTTGAACTCGAGCCATCACAAGAAGGAAAAATGATAACTTACGTGATATTACTTTGGTCGATAGACTTCTTGATTTCTTCTACCGCATCAGACAAAGATTTGAATTCAAAAGTGTTGAGTTCATTTTCTGCCAACGACTAACAAGCAAATAACACAAAAACCATGAATTAGTATCAGTTGTCGCACATGAACGTTGAGGGATTTATAATCATACAGCTCAAGACTTTTGAGTCTAAATACAAGCATTTTTGAGAGCAAATCTTATTAGATGCTTTGCGGACTTGTGCAAAACCTTTTGCAGTTCTTTCTTAAAATCCCTACAAAAATCAAATAAAATTGAAGAAATCTGAAAGCAATCCGTCAACCATCCAGTCGCCTGATGACGACTAGCAGTAGCAGTCGAAACGTCGCGTTGGATTCGTTTGACCAAACGGGAAATGTTTGATGACCAACATTGTTTGGTGATCCAACATTTTGCCGTTTGACCCCTTGTTTGGTGGTGTTTGATGGAGCATAAAACATGTATGGTAGAATTTGAACTCCATCAAACATTCAATCAAACAACATCAAACATTTCTTTTGTTCTCGTGTTTGATACCCTGGGTACCAGAGACCCGAGACCTCTGATACCCTGGGTACGTTTTTGATGGGCAAGTCAAAAACCAAGAAAAAAAGAGGGGGTCACCATATTGGTTATCGAGCTATAAGGTTCCGTAAACGTATCTGCAGTGATTAGCAGTGATTTTGCTCAAAAAAGTACGTTGCCAATGTGGTCTAAAGATTGTGAAGATTATTTTCCGCGAAAAAGGCCTAAACTGTTTTAAGAGGGGAACGACAAAAACTCCCAAGTTGAAGTATAGCTGTTGTACAAAACTAAAATCATTTCTGTTAGAAAGTTTAAGTTGTTTGTAAGTAGTTTTAGCCGATGAAAGTTGAATCAAAGTGTTAATCCAAAGCAAAAAATTTGGATCGAAAGTGAGGTTTAGGCCTTCATTTGCTCATTTGCGGAATGTTTTCCTTATATTCAGCTTGAAGAAGCTTAATAGGCCTAATCGGCTAATGCCGACAGCGACGTCACGTGACTTGAATTGGGTACGAAATCAAAACAAACACGCCTCTCCCATACATTTTACTGTAGTAGAATGCGATACGTAGACTCGTTTATTTAAAAGCTGAAAAGCCTAAACACATTTAATGATGTAAAAGAATATTTAATGGTAATACGTCGAAGACGTAGTAGGAATTTTTCAAAAAAAATGGCCGCTAAAACTGAGAAATTAAACTATGAAAAACGGGTGTATGTACTACACCTTCTGACTCTTACGGCTTCGCTTCTCGCAATTTCATTGAACCAAATCTTGAGAAAACATTCCTTAAAGCAATGTAGCATAAGTAACGTAATGTAGCGTAAGTATGAATCATACCGCACACTTGTCAAATATACATGGTCTTTACGATGTTGTTTTGCTTTCCATATCAAGCTCTAAAAATTTTACTGAACTACTTGAACAGCTTTTACCAGTTTACGAATTCATTTGAAGTAAAAAGACCCACCAAAATCGGCTATAATTTAGCTCTGCAAACACAACATAAACACCGTATTCACTAAAGAAATGTATTAGCGATTCCGATGTAAACACCCATTTCAAATCACGTGACGCTTTAGCCGATTAGGTTATCCCAACATAACTTCAAGGAAAAGTCTTTGTACAATTCAAAAATCCGTTTTAAACAGGTATTTTATCTTGGTACATCAGTTTTTAACCGGTAGAAAAAGGATTTGAGTGTTAATCCAGAACGAAAATTTGGATTAAAACTCACTGACGGTCTAGTTTTTGGTGCTTTTCGCCATTATTGCTCGTCACTGAAAAAAAATCCTCTTCAAAGACAGATCGGAGGTCTATCTAGCAGTTTTAATTCGTTTGATGAGTTGCAAATAAAATCATAAGCGAATTCTAGAAGTAAATTTCTAGTCAATTACTCGTCCCCAGCTGTATATAGAGTTAAAAATGTGGAAATCTAACAAAATCCATTCAATGAACGTTTTTTTTATTTCTTAACCGAAAAAGGGATAAGTATTAGTGGGAATCAAAAGAAAACGGAGTCACCGTATTATTTCAAGAGTCAGAGAAGCAGAAAAGAGAAAACGTTCCGAATATGAACACCAAATATCACCAATTTTAGCGATTTTCTCGCCGGCCTTTTCGATCGATAATATTCATCAAATTTAAGGAGGCTTCCTACAGCAGCATACGAATTTTGGAAAAATGCGTATAGACAGATTTTGAATTATTCGAGGCGCAATTTTTTAACCCCAAAAATCACAATTTCTAGTCTTCGATTCCATAATTTTAAAAGCAAAGCAGCATGACAACTCTTCGACTGTCCAAATGTTGTTCATATATCAGACTATTTCTCTACGAAGTTGTACGTGAGAAAGTGCTTTGGATCTCCGTCAGCATATGTCCATTTAGACATGAAATTGGGCGAAATTTTATCAAAATTTTATCAAAATTTAGACACAAAGCGTTTAGTGCTCCTAAAGAAAAATCTCTGGGTCAACTGTTTTCTCCCTTTGGTGAGTAGAACTTTAGTATATTTGCAATAAACTGTCCAAGCGCCGATTCAATTGAAGCTTTCTAGGGTACTAGGATATTAAAGGATATTCGTTTTATCGTGGGGAGTCTGGGCACTAGCGAGTCAACGATTGAGAGTGCAGAAACTCTAGTTTTAATGGAGAAAACTAATAACATTTTCTCTTCCAAATTTTAGAACAGTTATTGTGAAACGATATCGTACACTACAGGAAGTCGGTGCAAGAACTCGAACTTTTAAGGAGGCTTCCTACAATTTTTCTAGTGCTCGACCGGTCAACTTGAAACGGCTGTAGTTCTTACATGAAAGCACCCACAGTTATGACCTTTCGTCCACTTACTACATAAAGACTGAAATATTTATTGGTGTGTGTTTTGTTTACATCAGGGTTACCATAGCGACGAAACGATGACGTCACCGTTTTAGATTCCAAGCAATTTTACGCGTTTTTCGGCCTAAACTTTTAAAATGACACACAAGACGTTAATATTTAGGACTTTGCCTAGCAGCATACGAATTTTGGAAAAATGCGTATAGACAGATTTTGAATTATTCGAGGCGCAATTTTTTAACCCCAAAAATCACAATTTCTAGTCTTCGATTCCATAATTTTACAGTAAAAGCAAAGCAGCATGACAACTCTTCGACTGTCCAAATGTTGTTCATATATCAGACTATTTCTCTACGAAGTTGTACGTGAGAAAGTGCTTTGGATCTCCGTCAGCATACGTCCATTTAGACATGAAATTGGGCGAAATCTTATCAAAATTTATACACAAAGCATTTAGTGCTCCTAAAGAACTAGAGTTGTCATGCTGCTTTGCTTTTAAAATTATGGAATTGAAGACTAGAAATTGTGCTTTTTGAAGAAATATTCTATACGCAGAGCACGCGTACGGAAACGCAGTAGTGAAGTAGCGCGTCACGCCATGGTGACCATTGCCTCGAATTGGCATACTGAAGCATGCCTGCATGCAAGAATGTGAGAATGAAAACAACAACTTGAACCTAGAATCTTGCTGCGCTAAGTTACACCGAATATACTCAACTTTGAAATTTTATTTCAGTACCCTAGAAAGCTCCAATTGAATCGGCGCTTGGACAGTTTATTGCAAATATACTAAAGTTCTACTCACCAAAGGGAGAAAACAGTTGACCCAGAGATTTTTCTTTAGGAGCACTAAACGCTTTGTGTCTAAATTTTGATAAAATTTTGATAAAATTTCGCCCAATTTCATGTCTAAATGGACATATGCTGACGGAGATCCAAAGCACTTTCTCACGTACAACTTCGTAGAGAAATAGTCTGATATATGAACAACATTTGGACAGTCGAAGAGTTGTCATGCTGCTTTGCTTTTAAAATTATGGAATCGAAGACTAGAAATTGTGATTTTTGGGGTTAAAAAATTGCGCCTCGAATAATTCAAAATCTGTCTATACGCATTTTTCCAAAATTCGTATGCTGCTAGGCAAAGTCCTAAATATTAACGTCTTGTGTGTCATTTTAAAAGTTTAGGCCGAAAAACGCGTAAAATTGCTTGGAATCTAAAACGGTGACGTCATCGTTTCGTCGCTATGGTAACCCTGATGTAAACAAAACACACACCAATAAATATTTCAGTCTTTATGTAGTAAGTGGACGAAAGTTCATAACTGTGGGTGCTTTCATGTAAGAACTACAGCCGTTTCAAGTTGACCGGTCGAGCACTAGAAAAATTGTAGGAAGCCTCCTTAAAAGTTCGAGTTCTTGCACCGACTTCCTGTAGTGTACGATATCGTTTCACAATAACTGTTCTAAAATTTGGAAGAGAAAATGTTATTAGTTTTCTCCATTAAAACTAGAGTTTCTGCACTCTCAATCGTTGACTCGCTAGTGCCCAGACTCCCCACGATAAAACGAATATCCTTTAATAAAAGTGCGCGCCGAAAACGAGATGCGCAGTAGCAAGGGTCCGCAACTACCTTAAGGTGGCTCGATCAATTTTTTCAGTGGCTCTACGTTTCGTGTTTGAAAGCAAATGTGTCCACGAACAGTCTGATGGTAAATTCAGTATTACACCCTGGAACAAACATATATACACTCAATTTTTATTAGGAGTTTTAAGCTCATTCTTTAAAAACACGCACGTATCTTATAGTTCACATTATTTCACTTCACCAGATTCTGTGGTCGTTGACTTGCTGGTGTATTATGCAGCTCTTTTGTTTCAGTGTAAAAGCTAATACGAGAAGGAATTTGGTAACATGATTTAATATTTCGACTACTATCATCATCGATGATGATATTAAATCATGTTACCAAAGTTCCTTCTCGTATTAGCTTTTATACTAAACCTGTATGTCCACATCTTCCTTTGCTAATCTTTTCACAACTCTCAAATACATCACTATTCTCTACTTTCACATTCCCCATAATGCCTCTGTTTTTTGGGGGGTAGTTATTGTAATGCTAATCAAATCAGTTGTTATTAAAATCAAATACATTTGAATTACAATAACTACCCCCCAAAAACAGAGGGCATTATGGGGAATGTGAAAGTAGAGAATAACACTAGAAATTCTCATAATTACAAATCACATTTTTGCCGTACTAACATCAAGAAATTCACTGTCCTGTTTAATGGGCCAAAAGTCTGGAACTCCCTCCCCAGTTATATTACTTGTTGTACCACCAAAAAAGCCTTTAAGAAAAAACTAAATTCTTATTTGTCTTCTAGAAATGTTTAAAAAAAGTTTATTTTTGTTGTTGTTGTTGTTATTTGTTTGTTTTTTTCCTTTTTCAAACATCATTGAACCTGTTTTTGTTATTAACAATCGCCAAAGCAAATATACAACTAGCATAAGCATATTTTTAAAAAAGGAGGCTCTCTGCTCCTGATAAGCCTAACGGCTTCAAGAGGTCTCCTTGCCATCTTTCTATTATAGGTATTGTAAAAAAAAAAGTCTTCTGTTATATTGATATTGTAAAAAATTTTGTTGTTGTTATTGTAAACTTATATGAATGGCGAATAAAATAAATAAATAAAAAATAAATAAAAATCAATTTTATGTCTTTTGTTTCAGTTTGCCATCTTTCGTGCATTCCAGCATCTGATGCAAATTGAGAGTATGTAAAGTACGTAAAAAAGAGAATTCTTTCTCCATGCTGCCATAGTAACATCGATCTTCATATAACAAATCATCATAAGCATTGACCTTTGTCCAACAAGACCCTTGTACCAAGGATTCACTCGTGCCTTGGCATGGTTGGATTAAGCTAGTACTGGGATGCAGTGTATCATAACATCATGTATACTATGCAGTTCGAGTGATTGATTCTGTAGCCTGCGCTATAGCCAAACTAAACACTGATTAAGCCCGTCTGCCAAACTATAAATTTTGGGTGCTGCTTGAAGAAGACACAAATATTTGATGATGATCATTATAGCCAAAAATTAAACATGTTATTTTTATTTTATTTTTTATTTTATTTTAATTAGATTTATTGAGTACAACCCAAAGGGGTGAGTACGAACGGGACTTAATGTCCCATGTTAACAATAACTTCTACTTAAACATTTTTATTGCGCAAAAACCTTGGACGAATTAGGAGGTTTTAGTCCTTCTTCCTTATTTCGGCGGATTTTGAACCATAAGATTTTCTACCTTGCAAGTAAACGTCCAGAGCACTAAACCGGTAGGCAGACTGCTCATTTCCTATCACTTCATTTATCGTACATCATTCTGGAGGCAAAGATCCCCTAACCAAATTTTTTCCATATCAGCTCGCATTGCAAAAGTCAACAACACATTACATATGCAAATCAATGTAAATTAGTTTCAAAGTTTTGAAAATAGAGTCATGCGCAGACAAAATGTACACATGCTGACGAAAAGATAAACCTAGACTCGTACCGACCTAAAGGCCTGGAAACGAGTAACAAGGGTATAATACTTACTTTACATCACACTGCTCATGAACACATAATGTGCATTCAAACGCAAAAGGTAGAAATACTGAAAAATTCGATCGAGCCACCTTAAACAGCCGACATAAACCGAAAGACTATTAAAAGACCGCAATCTGGCGGTCCCAGGTTCGATTCCCGCTCTGGCCACTAGCTGAGACTGAATTTGTTCCGATTTCGATTAGTTCAAATTCAGTTTCTCGGCCATGCTTGTAATATAGCCAACTGGTTTGCCTCCTTACCAGTTGGGATTCTTAATCCATTTATGTTTGATTTATATGATTTAGTTAGGATTTGTAAATTGAGCTGAAAAGCCCTGTTGAGGGAGTCTCAATCATGTATGTTTTTTTTTGTTAGAATGCATGGTTGATGACGCAATAGACAGATTTAGCAAAAGCGACATTACATGGAAGAGGACACCGCGCGCGCTGACGAATCTTAGTCAAAATGAAATTCTACGTCGCCGACATCAAGAAGAGGACACGAATACAAGTAAATTGGCGTCCTGAACGCGGCGTCGTGATATCGTTACTGTAGTCATGCAACGAACAAATGTGACATATTCATCCCCTGTTTGCTAAATCAGCCTAATACTGGCATGATAGAATGCGTATATAATAAATCCAGCTCGAGTAGTATAATATGGATAGCAACATGTACTTGCCATTGTTCAGTCCTACAAATATCCGCCCCTATTTAGAGATACATGTATTGATAGACTACAGGAAAAATCTCACCTTGATTTGTAACAGCACCGAAGTCAAATTGTTGATAACATTCAGTGTTGATTGATTTTTGACACGAAGACTGAAAAAAAAGAGGGTTGGAGAACATCACTTCATTGAATATCACCTGGGCTAAGAAGTTGTCACGGGACAAGCTTTATTCCAGGTTGAAAGGATATTCATGTCGTCCTGGGTAGAAAAGACTCGTGTTATGTAAAAGAGAGTTTGTTCTGATTCAATGGAAATGTCTCACCAGAAAATCATGTAAAACCGGTCCCATGCCAAACTCAGCCCGAGACGAAATACTCCACGATTATTTTTGGATTCTTTTAGATAAGTACCTCAAAATCACCAAAATAACAAAGTTTTCATCAAATTGTTGTTAAACAACAATTTAGGCGCTGTTACACTGTGCAATTTTCTCAGCAACTTGTCTCGCAACGGCGTTGGGAAACAAGTTGCTGGAGGATTGCACAGTGTAACAGGGGTTTTCTCGCAATTTTGTTGTTGTTGCGCGTAACGTTGCATGAAGTAGTTTTTGCAACGCATTGCAGCAACTTGCAATGCCATTGCACAGTGTATCACCCCTCCAGCAACTTTCCTCGCAATTTTTGAGGCACGGGGTACCTGCGTTTTCTACGAGCGCATGCACAATTTCTCATTTCGCTCTGAGGAGCCATCTTGAATCTCGCTCCTAGCTTGCCTCGGCCAAAAATATTGCAAGTTGCTGGGGAAAATTGCAGTGTAACAGCGCCATAATTTTCTCTGCAACTTGTTTCGCAACGCCGTTACATAAGTCATTTTATCTAATTGTATACATTCAGATAGATATTCTTGATTATGATTAAAAATCTTAAAAAGATTGTCAATCTTGATAAATATAATTTATGATCATTAGAAAACGTGGTATCCTAAGTAGCAACCCTAAGTAATACTCCTTTTCTCTAACCTGAAGTTCAGTGAAATAAAAAATATCTTCCTAAAATATACTTATATACTATATCTATTGAAAGCGATTTTACAGACTTAGTTACTCAGGCGCTCCACAGGAGGCCCGAGTTTAATCTGGGGTCATTGTTATTATATTTTTTTCTTCTTCTTCGTTGTGTTCAGTCACAAATCGCCGTCGAGTCTCGAAGGATGTTCAACGAGTCGATTCGCAACAACGATTTTCCGCGCAACAAATGTTACCCGTAAAGTTTATGCCGTGGAAAATACAAAATGCAACTATTTTTAGCAATAATTTTGCTTAGTGAACAAGTTGCAAATTTTTGATATGAGTTTTAAAAACTTTCGCAAAATAAACAATTTGACCAAGTGTTGCGCGGAAAATTGTTGTTGCGAATCGACCAGTGTAACATCACCTGAAGGTACATACGCGGAGTCTAAACGCATGCGCAGAATGAGACATATATGAACACGTGTTTGGACTGATTCAACAAAGGTCTCGTTGCTGAAAGTAAGTAACTGTACAATATCGACTGCAACGGTCTTCAGCTACACGACCGAGTTACACAAGTTACACGAGTTCAAAGTACGAGGTGTGAGCCTGCCATTAACTTTGTGGCAACTTTGTGATCATCGATTTTCCAGAGTAGAGAATCCACAATGTTACCAAGAGCAGTTTCTGTGCTGTAATCCTTTCTGAAGCCTGATTGATTCGAGTAGCTAAGGCTGTTTTCTTTCAAGTTAGAGTACAAATGATCGTAGATAATTCTCTTAATCATATTGGACAACACGGTTAAGACCGATAATGGTCTGTAATTATCAACGTTAGAAAGGTCGGAGTAATTCTGGCTGTTTTCCACTTGTCATGGAATTGACTAGTTTGAATAGATAAATTAATGAGTTTAGCCACCGATGGGGCCATTTGAGTGATACCCATCTTTAAAAGCTTCACCCATATGCCGTCGACTCCAGTTGCCTTCGAGCATGACATCTTTGTAATATAGAATATTATATATATTATATGTAATTATATATTATAACCATGCTGACAGGACCTCTCATACTAAGGACACCTACAGGTTGTTTGTATGTAAGCCATTCTGTATACAAACCATAGTTTCGTTGTTTGTATCCCCCATTAAGAAGCTTTACCGTTAAACTTGACAAAGTTTTTTCACGTTATAAGCTTACAGTTTTTGAAGTGTCATTGTCAGTTAATGGAAAAGAATGAAAACAGCATCTTTGAGTTTCCATACTTACCTTGCTAGTTTTGTGTTTTGTTCATCTACCATGTGTACAGCCTCTTTATCACATTTCCTTTTAACACTGAGTGTTTGGTCAAGGGTATGTAGACCATGATCAGGAGCAAGCTAGAGAAAAGATATACAGGGGACGTTTAGTTACCAGGGGATGGACACAGAGGAGAACTGCTACCTTAAAACGGCTTATAAATACTGGCTTTGCAAATGGACCCACCTCTTGACAATAATCTTGAACGCCATTTAAATAATCATTCAGATCCTGAATAAAATTTATCATGTCATCAGTAAGACTTTAATTGTTCATCATTTCTGACATGCCTATGATGGAAATTATATAGAACAAAAGTAAGATAAAAATTCAGAGCATCTTCAGATGTTCGGAGCATCTGAATTTTTATCATACGACTATTCCACAGAAGACAAAAAAATAGAAAATTGTTGGTGAAATTAACATGACCAGTTTGTTATATGCTCCAAATAATTTAATCTCTCTTCGAAAGTTTTTTTCTTTACTAAAAATAGCATCTACAAGAAATATTTTTAGTTACTTATACAAAATTCCCTGACTTTTCCCTGACTTGAAGTGAAAATCTCAATTTCCCTGACTAAATAAAGAATTCCCTGACTTTTCACTGACTTTTCCCTGACTGTGTTTTTCCCTGACACCTGGGAACCCTGTTAAGACTTTATCAAGTAAACAAGCAAAACATCTTGAATCATTGTGTCAACAGGGCATGCTAACTGAAAAAGCAATTGCCATAATTCAAGATTATCATCCAACCTTTCAACAAGGTGGTGACAGTAGTGAATGCAGTGAAGTTGAAGATAGTGAACATGATGATATTGAATGATTGTGAAAAAAATAGAATGGCATATATTTTGTTATATTTTATGATCTTGTTAGCTTTTTCAAGTCACTGTAATAGTTTGCTTGATTATGTCAGTGTTATTGCTATTACTTATCAAACTCATTAATAATTCATTAGAAAACACAATGGAAATCACTACCGGAACGTAGATCTTTATATCGGATAAAGATTTTTGTTCATTTGCATAAACTTGAAGTTGGATTTGCTAAGCCAAAAGTAGTCAAACTTGGAAAATTCTGGTCCAATATGATAATTGACAACTAGACGTTTGATAAGTAATATAAAGAACTCGAGAGCGTGTTATATCGGGTCTAAAGATCCTCGCCTTCGGCTCGGATCTTTATCCACCGATATAACACGCTCTCTCGTTCTTTATACATTACATAAAAAATTTTGCGCCCCTTTTTAGTGCACAAAAGTTTTTGCCCCCCCCCCCCTCATTTCCATCAGCCCCCCTGTAAATAATGACCAGTCCCTAAGCTATGCTGTGCTATACACATACTGCTAAGCCATGCATGTTGCACTTTATTATACCATGCATATGCTTTTGACCTTACTGCAGGCACTATACTATACTGTGCTGATACTACTATTTAAGAAATACAAGTCAGTGAGGGTAACAAAAATGTTAAACGCTATTTGGATAATAATACTACTTTGAATCTCATAGTGCTTAGAACAGACCTCAATTAAAGCGCTATATAAATTATATTCTATTACTATTATTTGTTATGTACCTTATTAAGCCTCTCAAGCTCTAAAACCACGCAAGCGTATCTCCGTTGAAAATCTTTATCTATTGGGTCTTGGTAAGATTTCTAATAAAAGTACAAACAACTGGGTTAGCAAGAAATTGAATTATTTCCTAAACAAAAATGTTCAGGACGTTTGCAGGTCAATGAAGCAAAAAATTACGTGCAAAATAAATAGTACACCTTTTGATGTTCATTACCAGAAAATATACTTTCATTAATGTGAAATATATTCATTTTATTGTAGCGACATTCATGTTAGTATTCATGACATTGACGAAGGATTTTTGTATAAACAGCAATGTTCATTGACACACAAGCATGTGTTAAATTTCTTTGCCTTCCCTAATTTACCAAGGGGGTGTTTACATGGCACTAGGATCATCCTAGCAGGCAAATCATCCTACCTGCTATACAATTACTGCATTCTGTTTACATGAAAATTTGTATCTTCGCTTCGGGTACTAGGATCATCCTACTGAACAGAATGCAGTAAATGTATAACAGGTAGGATGGTTCACCTGCTGGGATGATCTTAGTGTCATGTAAGCACCCTCTAACAGGGGTTCCCAGACCTTAGCAGCTTGGGGTTCTTGTGGTCTTCTTTGGTATAAAGCCTTTTAAGATCTAAAACATTCGTTTCTAAAACGCTTCTTCAAACCTCAAATAAAACTTTTATAAAAAAGAAATACTTTGTTCATTTATTTCTTTACCTAGTTAGCTTTTCCTCTTGTGAGGTTATGCTTTTGAAGTAATTTAGCAAAATGAAATTCTTCTCTGTCAGTAATATATTTACAAAAGGGCCGGGAACACGCTTCGCTGATAATTAAAATTTAGAAGAGCAGGAGTTGGCTGATCACTTAGGGGGAGGGGGAGAGGAAATGTAGCGTTAGTCAAATGATTTAGAATGTTTCACTATATTTTTCTGGAATGAGTTATCACCAATAGGCCCTTTGCAGCACGTGGGAATGAGCGCATTTTGGAGGGCAAAAACAATGGTTTCCAGCTAACAGGACATTGAAATTCTTTTGTTTTGCTTCAAATTGAGCTGCATTCCAACATGCTGCAAAGGGCCTATTAAAAGTAAAACAAAAGTAGTTTAGCAAAAATATATATCGAAAACATATGTACAGACCCCTTTCTAACTACCTGAATATCCATACAAATATATGCACGGTTTCTCCCTTCCCCCACTCCCTGAGCGTTCAGGCAACTTCTGCTTCAATTTGGCTTAAATTTACTGATAATTAACGTCAAATTTCTCATACTAATATTTCTCATGATTTCATTATAATGCTTCTCTTCGAAACAGAATTTTTAAGCGGCATTTTGAGTGATTGCCAAAAAAGCTGTCTTCCCTTGTGTAAATATATCTGATATATGCATGCGGTGAAGGGTGCTAAGCAGCTCACAGTGTTATCGATTTTAAGAGCTTGTAGTAGATCTCTCATACAAATTTATCTATTCTGGAGAAATAGAAAGGCTTTTCTCCTAATAGTACTCAACTCCAAGTGAATTTAAATGCCTTTTTAATGTCAGAGATGCTTTTACTTGAAAATCACTACAGCTACATGATTGCTTTGAATTAAGAGATTTTTTTCAAGTTCAAGTATTGGGCAACAAAAACTATTCAGCTAAAGAACAACCGTTATTTAAAGCTAATATTATTATTTTGAGAAAGTTTAGGGTATTTGTAAATGGTTTTGATTAATAAAAGTTCAATAAAAGTGTTAATCCAAAGTGAACATTTGAATCGAAAATGAGTTCTGGGCCTTCTTTCGCTCCATTGCCATATAATTCTTTACATTCAGCTTGAAAGTTGCTAAATTTGAGTAAAAGTGCAGGATAGCAACATTGTACAATTCAAAAAACTGTTTTAAACAGGCATTGTATCTTAGTTTGTAGATCAATTCAAAGGAACCCCAAACTGTTAAGGTCTAGGAACCCCTGTGCTAACAATAAGCCATTAAGAAGTTCAAGGCTTATCTCTCATTTTATTAAGGGCCTGTTCACATGAAGGCGAGTTGTCCCTGGAAGCAGGGATAACTTTTATTTTGTGTCCCCAGGGAAAAGAAAACAAAAGAGTTATATATGTTGTTACCAGGGACAACTCGCCTTCATGTGAACAGGCCCTAAGAATATGAAGGATACACAAAAAACCATTGCTTTACCATTTTTTCTGCTTGTGTGTTCATCTCTTTTAACTTCTCTATGCAGTCCTTCTTTACAAGAAGGATTTTTGACAATCGGGTCTGAGAAATAGATAGAAACTTTACTCAGTGTGTGTCAAATAGACAGTGCAGTATGATTTACAAGCAAGAAAACTGAAATTGCTTGAGAGCATGCATATAGTACACTCCTTTAAACATACATTGTTGCTGTTCAAAGCAATGTGCATCGGTGATAACAACCTGTAGACAACCTGTACCATACGGTAAGTGGTCGGTAACTCAGTTCATTGATCACTTACTGTTACCATGCCGTCACTTTGCCATTGCATTACCGCCATCTTACTGACCAGAAGCCAGAAATCAAAATGTAATTACTCAATAACAAAGTATCATTAGTTTTGTTTACTGCAAGTTGGAGTTTGGCGTCAACTATACTAGCCGTTTCTAACAGAAAGTGAAGTGCTGCGAGCAGTTTAAGTACTCATACACTGTATTATTCAAAATGTTTTCAAACAGATTGACTGGTGCTTGATACAATAACACAAGTTTTAAGAAATGTATAAATATATTTTATTTGAATTTATTTCCTTTTCAAACAATCACAGTGATGTCTTTATTTATTGATTATAAAACTAACTGATTAAAGTTTGTTTATAAAAATATGAATCGCACCTTGGCGGATAAAGGATACTTTTGTATTACAGAGAATCTGACAAAGAATACACGTAAATGTTGTTTTGGTTGCGGATGTGCATATTAAACATCTGTTGGTTTAGCTGAACTAGTGAGAATAGCCAGTAAAATGTATTGTGAAGATTTTTACTTTTTTTCACTTTAAGGGGGTTGAAAATCCTCATTTTTTGACCAATCATCGTTTGTTTACATAAAATGCAGCAAATCATCAAGCGAGAAACGTTTTCACTTTCTCCGCCCACTAATTTACTCCGCCCTAATTTGCATATTGATCAAGTACTACGATTATATTCAAAAATGAATTTCTGTTTATCAGTGTCGGTATCTTTATAATTCACAAATCAAAAGTGATAAATTACACAAGTTAAATTACACAAGTTTATAATAATCCGGAGTTTTTTTCCGCGTGAATTCACTTTCAAAAAAGCCTGAATTTTTAACTCAGAAGTTTAGAGAGTGGAGAAAAAAAGGCGGAGAAACAAAAAGTAATTCTCGCATGGTGATTGGCTGTCTCTACTTAAACACACCATGATTGGTCAAAAAATGAGTCGACTTCAAATTGGCTTCCCAAGTCAAGATGAATTTTCTTGCCCACAGAACCCAGAAGTCAACCAAAGACCTAAAAGTGAATAAAAATTTTCTAAAAATTTTCTAAGGAAAAAGAAAAAAAAAATTGTTTGTTTTTGACAGTGAATTCATGCTAAAAAAAACCCTCGGGATTATATTTAACTTGTGTAATTTATCACTTTTGATTTGTGAATCACTGATAAACAAAAATGAATTTTTGAATCGTCCTTGACAATATGCAAATTAGGGCGGAGAAAAGTGGGCGGAGAAAGAGAAAACGTTTCTCGCTTGATGATTGGCTGTCATTTTATGTAAACAAACGATGATTGGTCAAAAAATGAGCTGACTTCAAATTTGCTTTTCAAGTCCAGAAAAACCTCTACTGAAGACAACCACAGCAGCCAACCAGAAAACAAAGCAGAAACTCATATAAAGGAGTATATAAAGGGGATTTTCAACCCCCTTATGAGTTTCTGAACAAAGTGATTAGAAATTTTTGAGAACGTCAAAAAAAGTAAAAATCTTCACAATACATTTTACAGAACAAAGGATTAAAGTTTTATGAAGATTCTGCTTCTTGTTCCTCGCTCTTTTATAAAATCATAAACGAAATTGTCAGTTTTCGGCTCTGTCCTAACGTAACAAATCACTTAAAACATAACAACTACGAAATCCATTCAACTGTTTTTTAGAATGCATGAGCACAAAACTTTTTTTGTAAACATACAAGGGGTTTTTTTTTTCGCTCTTTTTCAGTTGTTTTGGTTTCACTCCGACAAACCTTTTACGCGAGGCAGCTCGAACGCTGTGGCTATTTGACCGGCAGCCGGTCAATGACCTCGAATTCCTATTTGACCGGCAGTTTTCAAATTTTCCAATATTTTCCCGAAAAAAACATTCGTACACCATCTATAAAGTACACTATCTTTATTTAGAAATGGTAAGCGGTCATAGTTAGCGCTGTAGTGTCCAACTAGCTCTTTTTCTCTAGCCTGAGTTGGTCTTTAATAATCGAAAGTGACGTCTCGTTTTTCGATTAACAATCGAAAATGGACGCATTTTTCGATTAATAAACGAATTTGGCATGTCAAACTCGATTATTAATCGAAAAATATGGGCATTTCGATTAATAATCACTTTCCAAAAACAATCTGACTGTCCAAAAACAATCTGACTCCTGTGGTTTATATACATCACCAGCACAAAAGCAGCATTCATTTAACAAATTGAAGATAGTTTTCCATTGTCAGTACTCTTATTAATCATGGATGACGTCAAAAAATGTTCAAAACTAAAGTGGAACCACGAGCGTAGCGAGTGGTTTCACTGCTAAGTTTTGGACATTTTTTGACGTCATCCATGATTAATAAGAGTACTGACAATGGAAAACTATCTTCAATTTGTTTTTTACAACATTATCTTAGATCTTTTCCGTCCAAATCTGTTTGAAAAAATGTCCCAAACTTTTTTCTGTAAGGACGAGCGTGACATGTTGGCGTGAGCTATTGTCAGTACTCTTATTAACAATGGCTCTCGGCCAATCAGATTGCAAGATTTTAGTCAAATGTTGTAAAATTCAGTCTTGACACTTGTTGTTTTGAGCTGTGAGCACGTTCTTTGAAATAAGTGTACACTTAAAGAAAGTCTGCAAAAACGCCATTTTCTTGTTGAATATACTGCCAAATTAAAAAATAAAATATACGGAAGCTGATGTGGTCGGCAAGGTAATGGCAAGGTGATGGTAAGGTAACGGCAAGGTAATGGTAAGGTGATGATAAGGGAACGATAAGGTATAAACGGTAAGTGGTCGACGAAGCGAGTTATATCGACCGCTTACCATACGGTGCAGATTGTTTACGATTACCCAAATGTTCTCCGGTCCACAGAAAACAAAATGAGAAGACAATTGATTGTGCCTCTCAGACCAAATGGACTCTAGACCAAACTTTTTCTAAATGGATCTTGTGAATAGATATTGAGGTCGCTTATGGATAAATGTGCAGTAAAGCAGCAAACTTAGTATCTAGCTAGAAAGAACCTTCTTATAGCTAAAAATGTACATACCACCAGAATTAAAAAACGAATTGGGAATCCACCAAGAGTTCCACCTAGTATCAAATGAATACAGCCTCATTAATCTTGTGAAAGTTTCATTTACACTTCATTGTAAGCAGGCAGTAAAAAAGGTGTGGCACCTAGTGTGCATGGGTTTAAGGGCTACAGCAAGCTTGTGCACTAGACTACACAACAAAGTTCAAAACTGTCACTACTTTCAATGTACAGAATTTAGCTATTTTTGACTTGCTTATAAGACATGTATTTGATTGGACGATCCAGACAAAAGTGTGTAGATACACCATGCATACTTGTACATAGGTAGTCATACTCGAGACTGATGCACATTTGATATACTAAACAATCTTTCCTAAGCTAGACTCTTCATTTCAAGCCCCACCCTTGAGAGGTTTTAAAGATTATGTGTAAGGAGTACACAGGGTTCTGCCGAGATGTGAATTTAAAATTCCATGAGAATTCAGTTTACAGTCAACTCGCCCACGGACCGATTTGCCCACACCAACTTGCCCACGCATTTTGCGAACTCGCCCACGCATTCCATTCTACCTTTCTATTGCATTGAATGTCGCTAATCAAAGAATTAAAACAAAATTTGGAAGTCAGTTGTTGCCAAATCAAGAAACTGAAAGGAAAACCACCAAAACCAGTAGAACTCTAGCCTGCGTAGCGGCGTAAGGGAAGGGGGAAGAAAGGGGATTGGGGAGAGGAAGAAGAGGGAACGCCTGCAATGAAACCCCCACATTCCTCGTATTTTACGTCCACACTCTGGACAGAAAATTCCCATTGGTTAAACGTCTGTCAACTAGCCGTGTCTATTGTTTTGTTTGAAAGATAATCCGGCTTGATTCTCTTCATGTACAAACTGTAGTTGACCTTTGAAATGGATGTCGACAGATCTAAAATTTTATTCTTATTTTACTTTAGGATAGGTGACCCGTTCAGGATTATTTATAGGAAATAATATTTCTCAGGCATAATTTTATAGAGTTTTTCGGCTTTCAAGATACTTTTACCCCTATTTCAAGACCATCAACTTAACCATCAATTGGTCAAGGCAAGTATTTGGTTACTACTTAGGATTTTCATAATTGGCTTAAATATAGGCATTATGAGGAATGTGGGGGTTTCATTGCAGGCGTTCCCTCTTCTTCCTCTACCCAATCCCCTTTCTTCCCCCTCCCCTGATGTCGCTACGCAGGCTAGTAGAACTCAAACCTGACCAGAAAGACACCAAAGTTTTGTTTACAATACCAATGTACCAAAGTCAAAGTGTCCATGTGATTCGTAGTGGAACTTAAGAAACTTAAGTAAACAAAGACTACGATTTGTTGGCTTCACATTTGCTCTGTTCACTCTGCAAACACTTAAGGACGTTCATGGGCATTGTTTCTGCGCATTTCGTCTGCGCATTTCTCAAATTGTCGAAATTCCTTGGAAAAGTTTTTATTTCTATAATACTATGTAGAAACATTAGAAAATGATGAAAAACAACATTTTTCTTGCGTTTTTTCCAAATATTTGTTTCTGAAGTGGTTGAATTGTGGCGTCACGCTATCACGTACAGACGTCATCAAGCATGCGCTCAGAAAGAGGCATTTTGCCGAAATTTATTTATTATTTGTCGAAATCAAAAGCCGATTTATTATGATTTTTGTGTATAAAATGCATAAAAAGTATACTTATATCTTTTTAATTTTTTTTTGCGCTCAGACGTTTTGTAGAAAGCGAAAAACGTAAGGCGTGACATACAAAGAACAACGTCACGCACTGTCACGATTGCCATCGAAAGACATTTGATTAGCTCGTATCTCAAAAACGAAGTCGGTGACCCCCCATTTTTTATTTTGTTTTCTGAAAACTACTTTATAATATCTATCTTTACAGGAAAAATAAAGAAATCTGTCTAGTGTGATCAAATCGAAATTACACATTTTGTGCATAGTTGGAATAGAATTTCGCGTAATTTGGAGCCTACAAGTCCGTACATTTAGCCCAACAGCATCTCATGATTCAAATTTTCTACGCAAAAATTAATCGCTAATCAATCATTTGGTCTATCGCTAGAATTTTGTTAGGTATGGGGCCAATTAAATTATTTTTCAGGAAAATATAGCTCCTTTTCGGCAGCTTTCCATTTCTGCATCATTCGTGTGTTTTGACCGCAAATAGGGTAAACTTCGAAGAAATCTGACGGCTAAACGAATTCGGTGACCCCCATTTTTTATTTGCTTGTTTTACTTCTTATATGTTTTTCTTTCATCATGCAAAATTTTTAAAAATCTGTCTAGAGGATCTTTTGCACCATGAACGTCCTTAACGTAGTATTTTCAGTTCTTGACAAGATTGGCTTTTTGTTCGCACTGCGGACACTTTTAAACATAGTGTTTTCACTTCTTTTACTGACAGTTTCATATTACGCATATCATAAACCTCCTTCACTGGGCTTCTAGTAGGTGCGGACTTAACACTTGTCATTTAAGTATGCATGGGCAAGTTGGTGTGGGCGAATTGGTCCGTGGGCGAGTTGACCGGACACCGAGAATTCAAGGAGTATTCAAGGACCTAAAAACGATTTTTCAAGGAGTAGTGTTACCCAAGTTTTTACTAATGGTTTTACTGAAATACTAGGACATCCTCTTCCCTCACTTATGTGTAAAAGGAAAAAAGTGAATATTTATATCTCCAATCCAATTAAAGTCTCTTACGTTTTTTGCTAAAAGTATAAATTCAAGGAGTTTTCAAGGATTTTCAGCAGAATTTCTAAAATTCAAGGACTTTTCAAGCAGCCTTGAAAACATAAATGAAATTCAAGGAGTTTAAGGACTAGCATGAACCCTGAGTACAATTCATTTCATTTGACCCATAAGAACAGGTCTAGTATAGGTTACTATAAAAGGACCCAATTTGAAAAACAACTTCAAGTCTGTGAGTTGAACCCTGTCATTAAGGTCACATGAAATCTAGGATATTAAATGATAACCAACCTTGTCCTTGTTGGCTCAGAGCCTCTTGTAATTTCAGTCTGGGGAAAGATCAAAAAACAAGTTTACAACTTAAAGTTGTGTAATATGCTTTTGATGCTTGTAAGGATATTATATTACTAAAGGAAGATGAAGAATACTATTCTTGAAACTCTTTCTGCTGTGTTGTTGTGCACGACCAAGCAGCAGCTAGTAAACACATGCAACGTAACTTTATTGTGTGCAATGCAAAAGTTACATTGTGTGAAAACGTTGCAAGAAAAGATATGCATCATGTGTGGGACTTAATTCAGTAAACAATAGCAGCTATATAGCATACCTGGTGGGTGAAGCTCCCAGTAAAGGATCATTCAGCTTTGGAATAATAATAATAACGTAGGTCATTTACTGCTTGACACATCTCAATGACCCTTTTCTGAGATGCAAAAGAGTTTGGGAATGGTACCAAAAACCAGCACTGAACTAAGGCCCCATGCAAAGACTTGATAACACAAAACTGGAGCAGTCCTTGTCTTTACACAAGAAAGATTGTATATCAACATTAATAAATTGAAAAAGCTTAATGAATGAAGTAATCCCTTTAGTGAAGAAAGAAAGAGGAAAATGAAGGGGAAATTAGTAACAATTAAAAACAAATCGTTTTTACTAAAAACACTTTTACATTAATAAATGCTTACTACTTATTCACATGGGGTCTCACTTCCATACTAGTTTTGTGTTCCATTCCTGTGCACTCATGTATCTCAGAAAAAGACCAATAATTTTATCTTCCCACTTACCATGTTTGGACTACCTTGTAGGCTAACACCACTAGAAATAAAAATTTTTAAAAAATGGCTTTAGTATTAAATGTAACAACTAACTATTGTTCAGTGGGATTTCATTTTCCCCATATTGTGTAATTCCATCTGGAAAATGTCCATCCCCCCCCCCCCCCACTCCCCCCACCCCCACTGGAGGGTTTTTGCTTTTGAGACCCCCATGTATAGTACATGCATGTTCAATGTCTTAGTCCCCCTATATCCCCAGTAGTCCTGTACAGGTCTATCATGGGTTGTGTAGTATATGTATGTTCAATGTCTTAGTTTCCTTATACTCAGTAGTCCTGTACAGGTCTATCATGGGTTGTGTAGTACATGCATGTTCAATGTCTTAGTCCCCCTATATCCCCAGTAGTCCTGTACAGGTCTATCATGGTCCTGTACAGGTCTATCATGGGTTGTGTAGTACATGTATGTTCAATGTCTTAGTTTCCTTATACTCAGTAGTCCTGTACAGGTCTATCACGGGTTGTGTAGTACATGTATGTTCAATGTCTTAGTCCCCCTATATCCCCAGTAGTCCTGTACAGGTCTATCATGGTCCTGTACAGGTCTATCATGGGTTGTGTAGTACATGTATGTTCAATGTCTTAGTTTCCTTATACTCAGTAGTCCTGTACAGGTCTATCACGGGTTGTGTAGTACATGTATGTTCAATGTCTTAGTCCCCCTATATCCCCAGTAGTGCTGTACAGGTCTATCATGGTCCTGTACAGGTCTATCATGGGTTGTGTAGTACATGTATGTTCAATGTCTTAGTCCCCCTATATCCCCAGTAGTCCTGTACAGGTCTATCACGGCTTGTATAGTACATGTATGTTCAATGTCTTAGTCCCCCTATATCCCCAGTAGTCCTGTACAGGTCTATCATGGGTTGTGTAGTACATGTATGTTCAATGTCTTAGTCCCCCTATATCCCCAGTAGTCCTGTACAGGTCTATCACGGGTTGTGTAGTACATGTATGTTCAATGTCTTAGTTTCCTTATACTCAGTAGTGCTGTACAGGTCTATCATGGGTTGTGTAGTACATGTATGTTCAATGTCTTAGTCCCCCTATATCCCCAGTAGTCCTGTACAGGTCTATCATGGGTTGTGTAGTACATGTATGTTCAATGTCTTAGTCCCCCTATATCCCCAGTAGTCCTGTACAGGTCTATCACGGGTTGTGTAGTACATGTATGTTCAATGTCTTAGTTTCCTTATACTCAGTAGTGCTGTACAGGTCTATCATGGGTTGTGTAGTACATGTATGTTCAATGTCTTAGTCCCCCTATATCCCCAGTAGTCCTGTACAGGTCTATCATGGTCCTGTACAGGTCTATCATGGGTTGTATAGTACATGTATGTTCAATGTCTTAGTCCCCCTATATCCCCAGTAGTCCTGTACAGGTCTATCACGGGTTGTGTAGTACATGTATGTTCAATGTCTTAGTTTCCTTATACTCAGTAGTTGTTTTTACAACACTTGATACTAATCTCGCGATCTGATTGGTTGATTAGAGTGTGTCAATAAGAGGACAGACACACTGCTGACGCGTTTCAGCGCGCGCGCTCGTTCTGTTGCCCCATTTGAAAAGGATTTTTTAACATTTATCTCAAATCATTGTTGTAAAAAACGAATTGAAGATGGTTTTTCATTGTCTGTCCTCTTATTGACACACTCTTGACGCCATAAAATGTTCAAAACTTTGCAGTGAAACCACTCGCTGCGCTCGTGATTCCACTTGAGTTTTGAACATTTTATGACGTCAAGAGTGTGTCAATAAGAGGACAGACAACTCAAAACCATCTTCAATTTGTTAAATACTGCCGTGGGTATATCTGTACTTCTGTGTAGTGCTCGAGGGCTGGCTGTGTAGTTCGCTTTAAGCTGCACTCCTTTGCAGTATTCTTTTTTGGATTTTTGAGATGAATAATATTATTCTTTGCTAACTAGATAACTTGGGATTATTTTAATTTTCTATTGACTGATAGTGCAAATAAAAATAATGAAAAAGGGTGTCCCTATTATCCCAAGGGGGAAAAAGATCACGAAAACTCATTCCTATTCCCAGCATGGTATATCTAGCCATTAAGAGAAAACCTTTTTGCAACAGAAAATACAAATATCTTTAATAAGTGTAAAAAAAGGAAAATATATTTTATTATTATGACTAACAATCTGTTTGAAAATGCAAAATAATTTATAATAAACTTAATAAACTTAATTTATTGTCAGTACTATATTGTTATTGTATTGTATTGTGTTGCAAAAACTAAACCTTTTTCAGGTTTTTTGAAGCTATGAACTGGGTAAAACCAATCATCAAGCTGATCATGCCATATGCAAGAGAGATGCTGCGCAGATGAGATACACAAAAACAATGGCTGGGAATTAAGGTCCTTAATCTTCTTTGTTTTGGTGTGTAGTTCAAAAGTTGACATCAAAATCAAAACCAATTGATATTTCAAAAACTAACTGATTTCATAGTAGTCTTTGCCAACACAAATAGACCATTTCACGGTTGTCGTGGCTCAACCTCAGCCTTGACAGCATGTAAATAAATATATTCTTTAGAAATTGACTGCAGCCCATGGTAATGTAAAGGCTGATTTACACGGTATGATTGTTGCACGCAACTTGACGTATAAAACACATCTTAGAAGAAAGTCGTGCTGTGTGAATGTCCCTACGATTCCTCTAAGACAGTCGCATTTGGCCTAAAATTTGTCATAGGATTTTGAATCATGGTTCAAAATCCTACGACAGTCCAAGGAAAATGGTGTGATAGTCGTGAGCATGTGAATGGTGCTTAAGACATGTCGTAGGCAGGTTGCATGCGACAAGTTGTAGGCAAAATCGTACCATGTAAATCGGCCTTAAGGAATGCACACATCAATATTGAAACAATCAAAACACTTTTAGATTCCACGAGCTGTAGTCAAATATCAGAACTGTTGTCCTGTCATCAACCAACACGTTCCCTCAGATCTGAGAAGAAGCACCTGCTCAAGCCACCAAATAAACTTAAAACACTAACTTATGGAGAAAGATCGTTTTCAGCTTCAGCCCCAAAACTGTGGAACTCATTACCTGAATCAGCAAAGTCTGCAGAGACACTTGCAAGTTTTAAAAGTTTACTCAAGACTCATTTATTTAAAGTACATTATTCATCTTAAACATTTTTTATTATTATTCACAATCACAAGCGCATTGAGACACAGTAAAATGCGCTATATAAGAACAAACTATTATTCTTATTATTCTTATTATTAATTCTAAAGAATATATTGCATGCTTTCGAGGCCGAGGTTGAGCCATGACAACCATGAAATAGTCTATTAAGTTAAATTAATCTTTTTTTGTCAAAATAAAATGATATAAATCAATAACTGCCCAGAGCAAAAAATGGTTTCAATCAGTCATTACAAAGAAAAATTGAGTTTAATGAATGAAAATGGAAGCATGCTGGCCATCAATTCTCATATTCTCAATTCTCATAAAAATTATATATTAATGTCTGAAACTGAATGTGTTTATACACCAAAGAGATAAACATTTCAAAGTTATGAGCATATTTTAAAGTAAGAAACATTCATACCTTGGAGGGGTGTAGGTTGGTGGGAAAAGTGCTGTTCTTGGTCTTTCTTTGAGGAGAAATGATGATAATGGCATTGTTTCCTGGACTTCTTCACTCTGAATAAATAGAGGTATAATTATATAGCACTTTATATATTGTAAAATGATGAGTATTCAATAAAATTATTAGTATTTTTTATAATTATGACAAACAACAAGGCCTACCAAATGTCTAAGCAAGCACTAATTTATAAGGCAACAAAACAATTGAATATAAGAAGAGATTTTGATAATAAAACACTGTGACAAAATATTATTAATAACTTTTAAAAATATTTTAAGAAGTTCAAATAATGTAAAAACCATGTTTCAGCGCTACATGTGTCATTATAGTGTCATTATCAAATGGAATGAAAATGAGTAATGAGTTCTATAAACATAGACTGCTTCAATGTAAACAAGTGTCAACTTTTTGAATCCTGTGTCTAATAAAGTTATTATTATTATTATTAGAAGAAAAATTCGTGGTTTTAAAATTAATATTGGTGCCAACAAGCTGAGACAAAACATCTGTGTTTTCACTGCATTTGCAGATTTTTGATCCTTGAAAAGGTTGGGATGTTGACAGTTTTCTGCTCTTTACTTTTCATTCTGTTCTGTGTTGTCATTTTGACAAGTTGCTGTAACTTCATTGAGGGCTGAGTTGATCAAACTATTGGGATAACAGAGTTTGAGGAAAATGGACCTAAGCTTCTTGCATTCATCACTGAAGACAGTAGATGAGAAGACGATAGACAGTGTTCACCTACATGACTATGGTAATTGAGGAAAAGACCAGTATTTGTTTTCTTCCAGTACACAGATGTTTCAAGCTCAGATTTCCTTTCCTTGTAATCTAATGGATGGTGTTATGGAAAGGAACATTTACAAGTAAATAACAAAATTACATCATAAGACACTAGAACCTGATGACTTTGAATATGAATATTTCTGAGTTCTTCAGAGAAACAGAAAACATCATAGATAGTGTAGACATTCGAAGATAAAAAATGGTTGTCAGTAGTTTTTCTTCTAGCCACTTTGCAAATGAGAAATGTAGGTTCCAGTAGCAGACAGTATGGGTCTCATTGATAATTCATCTTTGTGAGTCTTTTAATTTGGCAAACCGTACAGGTGGGCCAGTCTTGAATCTTTGGTGCAAAGAAGTTGCACTGTAGATTTAGGGAATATTTTGAACTTTGTCATGCATTTATCTTTTTCCAGTAGAGGGTGATAATGTCTTGGAGACAATGGGTCTTTGGGCATTTCATACTGTGTTGAACAAACTTGGTTGAATCTGACTCATTACTCATTTTCATTCCACTTGATAATGATGCTACATAGTGTGTCAAAACTCCGTGTTTCTAAAAATTTTTGAGCTTTATGAAATATTTTTAAAAGTCCTATTTTCTCACAATGTTTTATTATAAAAAATAATAATTGCAGTCATAGCAAATCAAGGACTAAAACAACTGAAGACAAATCTTACCAGAACTTCGGTGTCAGAAATAGAATATGTACCCAGACCTGTCAGTAAAATATAATCCATGTTACCCACAAATTCTACAATTTTGGTGATAAATGACTTTTATATACCTGGTCTGTCAAATGTAACACGATAAGAACAGTTTAGAGTGTCAACTGCTTCTATTTGTCCAGTAAAGAGGCCATCTTGTGGTGACCGCAAACGAGCTGTAAATTATTATATAAATATCAATATCAGGTTCAACATGGGAAAATCAAGATGCTATTTACATAGATAATAACAAATAAGAAACAAAGAAACAAATAAATAAATAAATAAGTCTGATCACAGAATATTCTTATAGGGTATATAATAGCCTAATAGTCTGACTAGTGTTCTATCAAAATTAAATTTCTAATTAAAAATTTATTTTTTTCCAGCCCAGTCCGACATGAAATCTCTCGCTCTGATTGGCTAGCGTCCAATCCAGATTTTCCTATCTCTGACCACGGTCCATGGTAATCGAAGGTTCCAGACCATTCACAACTGAAGTGAAATTGTAGTTTGTTTGCAGTCTTAACCTGACATGCAAATGGTCCAGAAGAAGACGAGTTTGGTAGCAAAAGTGAGTTTTATTATACAGACAAAAATGATGTAACCAAAAAACACTGCTTTAGGAAAAAAAACATTTTCACAAACATTTTTTAAACAAACAGTTTCAAGTTGTTCTTCAAAATGAACTCCGGTCTAATTGTCTAATTGTATTTTTAACTGTTGGCAATTTTGTTACTGTCTCGAAAGCCATTCAAGTGCAGTGCTGTTGAAAATGAAAAACAATTAAATGTATACTTTCATACATTAATATTTTATGTAGAATATAGCTGAAATATAAATGAGAATGGTCTCTAATTTTTACATCGTCGCTTGATTCCTTTTCCTGTCGAATGCGTGCAATTTGAATAGCAAACACGCATGCATATACTGTGTCAAAAATTTCTAAAAATAATGATAAAAAATTAATATGTTATTTACCGGCTTTGAGGTCAGTCCGGATAGGGAAAAACTGTGCTCTCGGCTGCCTTGAAAACAGACCGTGGCCTATGGCCTCAGTCTGCATATTCAAGACCTCGGGCACAGTTTTTCCCTATCTGGACCTCCCAGCTGGTAAATAACATATAATAATATGTCTTTACTTTTCTAAAACCTATCTATAAATCAAAATGCAAGTATTTTGTTTGTGGGACATGAATTATTCCACTGGGAATTCTAAGAGCGAGTTAATTGCTTGTACATTGCTATTGTTTGCAAGGGAACTATGAATTTTAGTAAGAGCAGTTTTTTTTCCTACAAACTCTGCTTTCAAGTACCAATGACAAATCAAGTAACAATGCACATTGTTCTACAGCATTACATTGCTGGAAGAATGTTTAGACCTCATAGTCTGCCTTTTCAAATTACTTGTTATTTCGCTTGTTAATTTGAATAAAGTATTATTATTATATTGGTTTTTCAGACTGAAAAATGTACAAAAACCATTTAGGTGGACAGCTTAAGATGATTCCTTTGTTTTAATTTGCCCCACATACTTTGCTGCATGTGGTTTACCAAAAGTACAGAAAAAAATCAGAAGTTCAAAGTGCATATTTTCATTAACATTATGTAACCCCCCTCAATGATTATACAGTAAATCATTTACAATGCAAACCTGAAGACAAGCCATTTGTACACTATAAGAATAATAAAGAAATAAGGGAAAGATGACCGGTGGGATATACACTTATTTTTTTAAAAAAACTGAAAATTGCTCAACTTGTCTTCAGTTGATGCTTGTTGCTCTGAACCGTGATGGCATTTTTCGAAATAAGTGTATATCCAGAACAACTAAGCCATTGACGATTATGGGTAAATTTAATGAAACTTTTACAGTAACAGTTGTAATTTACAAGACAGTGTAAATATTGGTCTTGGCAGCCAAAACAACACTGAATGTAAATTGCCAGTGTAAGTTTTAATGAAGTTGCCCTTGTATATATGATACCTACATGTATGGACCCTTACCAGTGACTTTTGTGCCAATAACTAGTGGTAATGGTACCTCTTCTGGTAGATCTTTGAACTTGCTCAATTCAGATACCTATTGTATTGTACAATGGAATGAGAATTGCTTATAATAATTGCATTTCACAAGAAGGGTTTTTAGATGATAGACAATAAATTGTGGAAAGATAACTTATAACACTTATAACTTGAAATGATATTAAATGATATATATATAGGGTCAGTATAAGAATAGTGTAAGTGATCTCTCTTCAAGGCTGCCAATAATTTTTGAAAAGTATGCCATTTGTCATTTGGCTAGAGATATTAAATTTTTAATATTGAAAAAATGTTGATACATGTAACATATACTTGCAATGTGGTGAAAATTAATGTACTTGATCAATACATTAAAATGCTCAACCAGACAAATCATTAATAAAAATTTGCCAGTCAGTTTTTATATCTTGCTCAATGGTAACCTCAGTTGTGTATAATATTTTGTTAACAGCCCATGAAAAGCCTAGAACATTATTTAATGCTTTCAATTTCTACAGTATTTTGCTCAAAGCAGAGGTTGCTATGATTACACTTATTAATAATTATTGACCAAGCATGAGGTCTGGGTAGGGGGATATTTGGTTGAGTTTGATTATGTGTGCAGGTATGGGCCAAGCCAATAGGCACAAAAAAAAAAAAACAGAGACCAAATATATTCCTATTTTACTTGGGAAATCTGTAATACCCAAACTTGTAAGAATAAAACAGATTCCCAGGAATTCCCTGGTTAGACCCAGGGAAGCCCCATGTTTGACCCAAGCTGGGAATAGATCTTTCTCCACAATGGCGGCTGAAATTACCTTGTCAATCTAAGACGTTATGATCCCTGAAATACTAATTTAAAAGAGTATGATTGTCTCCCTTTGAAACTGTGCAAAATTTGGAAAATTCCAGTGAAAATCCATGAATTTTTCAAATTTGCTAGTTTTTGCAGAAAATGTCTAGTACAGTTACTAAGTGAAACATGCTTTTCAGTTTTTTAGGGATCATTACGTCTTAGGTTGATAAAACTATGCTAATGAGTGGCTGTCATATTGGAGAAAGGTCTACTGAGCAGACATTTTTTCCCTGACTGGGTGTTAGCTTTTTAAATGAAACAAATTGGAGAAACCAGCCAAGAAGCACAAGAAAAAGTGTCAGTTCCCATCCGGAATGTTGATCTGTACTGTAGGATTCTGACCGCTCGGAGAACCAATCAAATTTGTCGCTCTGCCATATAATAATACTCGATATGAATTTTATATGACTTGTGTACATGTCAACAAAGTCTTTAACAATGCTTGATCAACATTAGTCTTGATATGGTGTAGCAGCTTGGTAACTGTTAAAAGGTGGCATTTTTATCAGACATTTGCCAGGTGATCAGCACCTTTTTGCAGCCTACAATCATTGCCAGAACGGTTGGCACGATTTGTCATTATAGCGCGCGCAATGCATTTTCCTGTTATTTATGGCCCCCCCTCCCCCCTTTCAATGTTGGAGTGCACCTACCAGCCTAAACTCAGTCAAGCACACTCTAAAGCACCCATCAACATTGATAAGGGGGGCGGGGGATGCACATATACAATCACAAAGTGCATTATATAATGAGTCCCTAACATTTTCACATCGGACCAACTCTTTTTGGCAATGATTGTAGTTTACACATATTGTGGTGTACGTACTGTAAACAACATGTCAGGAGTTTAAGCTATAGCAGTTAATGATGCATGTTAGTGAATATGTCCTTTGAAAATGATGAAGTTGTGAGGCTTTCCTTTGTTCATTAAAAAAATCGAAACTGCAAGGCGAAGGATGTGTCCATTTCTGTGCCATATTAAACAGTCAATTCGACATACCTATAAGTCTGAACAAATGATAACACTGAATACAAGGTAAGCAGGTTGCAGTTGAAGTGAGTCTTTTTCAAAAAGGTTAAGTCTATTTCACTTTAGTTAGAGACATTTGGATTTGTGGGTGGTGTGTTTGTATAGATGTACGAGGCTGTAAGACCTAACACACATGAAATGCGATATTGACATTATTGACCAAGAATTTCACTTTGCTTGCCTATAAACGTCGTGGAAATAAGAAAAAAACTTACGGCACAAAAAGTCTAGGCTGTCATTTCAGTTCAGTTAGGTCTAAGGAACTAGTAAACCACTTGCGATGATTCGCGAAGTAACTATGGTGCAGTAGGATCAGTTCTCAGTATTCTCTAAAACACGTCATTTTAGTACTCTATCTAAGGTTAAAGACTAGGGTTCACATATGGCAACATAATATCATCAACTTACTTATTAAACGTATCTTTTCCCCCATCAAATGTAGTGGGGAATTGTTTCAGTCGAAATTAGTGATATTATTTAGTATACTACCTTTTGTGATAAACATATAAGCTCTTTTAATGTTCTTTTGTTTTAGATTTGGGTACCCTGTGTTTTTCTCTTTTTCTTATGGTTTTCTCATAGCCTGTATCTTGACAGGATTTTATGGGAAACTTAAAATAATTATATTATTTTATAATAGCCGACTTGGTTATTTCCCTTACGGGAAATAATACAATTTTATATTAGAGAATTTGGAAAAAAGTGATTTTTGGGGATACGCTCGACGCTTCACCACAGCAACCCCAACGGGTCACCATGCGAAGATATCAAAAAGATCATCGAAAACAATGTCTTTTCCAAACGAAATATATATCGTGATGAAGAACAATTTATTTTTGATGTAAAAAAATACCACTATTTGTTTAGAAGTGGAATATTATGCGATTTAGCAACGGATCACCATCTAAATACAATTAGTTATAACTTATTCCAGTGTTTTGTTTCTAGGAAAATCATGGTGATCCGTTGCCAACGACGTTTCGCGTCATCATATTTCGAATCTCTCGTTACAGGTGACTTGGAATAATTCTTCGCCTTCTATTTTCCTCAGGTATTAGTGTTCATAACTCAAAACCTCGAATTTTTAGGCGGAATAAGGAATGGTGATCCGTGGTGGTGACCTGTTGTTCAAGTGGCGGACTGTTTTGGGGATCAAATTACACGGTCGTAATGCCAACGTTTCGATCAAATGATAACGTTACCGCATTTGATAGAAAGTTCTTCTTCGTTTCGAGATTGCAGTGTGAAGTTTCTGGCTGATGCTAGTAGTAATCACGTTGATTTGTTTAACGTCAAAGAAAATAAAGGTTTATATATTTCATAGAAAAGATCTGCCATTTTTTTATTATAGAGTTTGGCCTATACTGGTATTCGGGCTTGGCTAGCTATTAAAGATTTTTTATACAGGGTATTCAAATGGTTTTCATGGAATCAGAAGCCTTCTAACTGTATCTAACTTCTGTGTAAATATTAGGAATAATATAATTCTAAAAGTGCTTTTGTAACCAATTATGTCATTAATACAATCATTGCCAGAACGGTTGGCACGATTTGTCATTATAGCGCGCGCAATGCATTTTCCTGTTATTTATGCCCCCCCCTCCCCCCTTTCAATGTTGGAGTGCACCTACCAGCCTAAACTCAGTCAAGCACACTCTAAAGCACCCATCAACATTGATAAGGGGGGCGGGGGATGCACATATACAATCACAAAGTGCATTATATAATGAGTCCCTAACATTTTCACATCGGACCAACTCTTTTTGGCAATGATTGTAGCTTGCCGAAACTAGCTTCTCCTTGCAGATCTCTTAAATTCAATAGTAAACTTTAGATCTGACTACGAGTACGAGAATGAGTATGAGTAGGAATTTTAAAATTGGCATAGCATGTGCATTCTTAATACTGAATCATAGTCAATTTCCGTTTTTGTGGTTACCGAGCTTGGAACCACAATGTCATCATGTTTGTAACGATGGGTGTGTTAACTTAAGGTTTCCTGAAGTCATAATGAAGTGTCATTATGAAAGTTACACAAAAATTTTACCCAGTGTTACTTGCTATATTTTTTGTAGTTACTGGCTTGTAAAGCGAAAACGTCCAGAAATACCTGCCTTTCATGGCATAAATATCAGTATTCTCTGTTTGAATAGAACATCTTCCAAGTTTTTTGATAAAAATGGGGTCTACAAAGACAATCAGAATGAAACAGGAAACCAAAGCTATATTATTTGTAGACTCTCCTGTCCATGTGCTCCATGTAGTTGTTATCGTCTGGATAGTCGGTAAGTAGGGAATGATTTCTCTTTAGAACTTTTCTCATATATCCAGGTATACAGCTTCAACCAAGGAGTAAGAAGTTTGTTTTTAAGGAATCGTTCAGGATTTGGGGTGGTTTGTGAAAGGTTTTGAGTGGAAAGTTGATCGTAAACACAGTGTTTGTTTGACAACGATTGAGCTCTGCTGCTATGTCACTTTATGTACCAAAATTTGATACCAAATCTCATGTGGATTTCATTTGCATTTATGCCTTTACTTTCATTTTGGATTTTTTTGGAAAAGTCTTTGTTATCCTCAACGTTATTTGGCTTTGTTGTAATATTTGAGTCAGTGAAATTGAGAATTCTTTTTTGCTCTAAATCACATCAATTTGAGCCATTTATCACACCAATTAAGCTGCACAAATAACTGTTGAGAATCATTGTCCTTCTAATCATTTGACATTGGAAGTGTCAAGCACAACAAACATATCATCAACAATCCAAGTACCAAATCCATTGAAATTCCTGCTTTTCAAGAACAAAAGGTTTGCTTTCCAGTGACAAAACTAGCCAGGATATCTCACAACTTAAATTTGTAGCTACCAACAAAAACACAAGCTGTTCAACTAAACAGTGCCTTGCTGTTTACACCACAGACACGAATCCTGTCGTCTTGAAAATGGACATCAACAACATCGTTGACTGACATATGGCACTCACAAATCTTGACAAAAGACTGTAAAATTTCATTTTTATCCATTTTCTTGTAAATCACTTCAGATAATTCCTTCTCCAAAACAGAATGAGGAAAATATTGTGTAGTAGTAAAATCAATTAAGACCATATTTCAGCATGCTTGAGGATGGCCAAAGAGAGAGAGATCGAAGATATGTGCAAAAACGTATCATGTGTCAAAATTATATAATTATCAAAGACAGGTTTTATACTAGTTCATGACTAAGATGAAGTCAATATATTCCAGCAAAGAGAAATATTATCCAGGCAAGTAGGTATCATCCATCAGGTCTAAAGTTTGCTAATTTCAAAGGCAAAATTCAGCACTTAACCATAGATCACTCCCTCTGTTCCTTCAAGATTTGGCAATAATAGCAACACCCTAACTTGCCTTTTTCTGTTGAAGTAGACGGATTTTCTTTCGTTTCTCATTAAGTGACTCTCTTTCCTCATGAAAGAAAGCTGGTGAGCACCTACAGACAACAATAACAATTAAAAAAATTGAATTGTAGTGAGGGAACAGTACATATAATTTGTGACTTGTGTATTTCTTTGCTGATCACTTCTGATGTTGCAAGATGCTGGTTTTGCTTCAAAAATTCACAAACAGACATCCATTTAGCCTCCTCCACAGGCAACTGTTTGCTTTTTTGCTGGGCCTCCTGTGTTAAAGACACGTAGTGGCCTGGACGCCCTCCCCCTTTTCGTCCCCAGTCATTTTTCTTTCAAAATTTTGCCCAGGAAGCCCAAAAGGTTGCCTGCGGAGGAGGCTAACATCCATTTGGCTCTAATCATCTCAAAATGAGCACAGGACACTCAATTTTTCTTTCCATATTTAGAACAGCATCAATTTTAACTCCTGACAGAAAATTGTAGTTTAAATGATTTCTCATTATTTTTTCAATCATGGTAGACAGTTACCTTAAATATCACAGGAGTGACTTAGTCAAACTCTTTAAATTGACTTGGATTGACTGTTACTGCATTGATATTATTTTGATAAAATGCTTATTTTGTTATCAACATAGTAACTTTACCTTCGAGGTTTTCCCATCAATCTTCTAATTTCTCTCCATTCAACCCTAGTCATTTCCTTAACCTGAAGAATATCACTTGTTAGGTTATGACCAAATATAGGCCATAATCATGTTTATCAATGACTTGTATTTGGCCCTATCCCACGCTGTTAACAAAAACTTTGGAAATATGACAGAGTGTGAGGGTGCAATTCCACACTATTGGCTTAAAATGGCACCAAATTGCACTATTCTGCACTATTTGTCATTTTCTGCACTATTTGTCAAAAATCACCAAATTCATGAAATATTCCTCTGGGTACAAAATCAAATTCCAAATTGGATAGCTAGTGATTTAATTAAGAATTTTTCCACTATTCAAATCAGACTTGTTTTCAAAACAATTGAGTGCAATATACTAACAAGGACTTGAAAATGTTCACATTTTGTAATAAATTAGTTCAATAGAAATGAGTCTGATTTGAATACTCAACAAACAAAACCAGCATTTATTTTGCCTGTTGCTCTGAACTGCGACAACACTTTTTTTAAATAAGTGTAAATAAAGTAATCAAAAAGATTCATACAATAAAATGCTTGTTGACTGAGTCAGGTCAGGCTGCACAGAAAAATATTTGGCTCTCGTTCATTCTGTATGCAACTGAGCCAAATATTTTCCTGTTTGGACCTCACACTCAGTCAATAAGCATAATATTAATTAATATGTTACATGTACATACAATGCATACTTATAAGGAATTTAGAACAAAGTAAAATAGAATATCAGAAAGATGGTCATTACACATGTACACTACCTACTATACATATTTTGATAAATTTATCAAATTTTATGGCATACCTTAAGATTAGGAAATGATTCCCTTAAACATACACAGAAGTCATTGTCTCCCTCAAAAAGAACTCTATTATGAAAAAGAAAATGTCAGTCTGTCAATGAATGCATGTACATGAACCTACATGTACCATCACTGCTAGAAATGATTGGCAAGATTGACTTTGTTTACACAAACATGTACAGGAACTATGGAACTTAATGCAGGTGAAATCACCTACTAGGCAGACCCAACTTCCATTAGTAACTAATAAAAATGACTTAGGGGGTTGGAGAATCCAGTAACAAAGGTACTACACTTAACTAGTCTTGAATTCAATGTAATGGCCGCAGTAATTCAAGATTTATAATTATAAAAACAATTCACTTACTAGTTTAAGATTTTTATTAATCATTTTATGTCATTAGTTAAGTACCTATCGATGCTTGAATAAAACCATTCATAGTAGCACCATTTTGCAGCTTTTGGAAGCTTCAGAAGATTTTGTAGTCTTGCAAAAGCCAACTGTGAAAGACAAATGATTGTAATGGATATAAGGATTTGGAATCTCATGATCCATTTAAATAGCCTACTAAAGAAAACCTGGTTCAAACTGGTTCAATATGGTATGGTGGACATCTCTGAGCATAAGTATTATAATCCAGTCATTTGAAGAAATATAACGATCAAATGGGAGATACATGTATTTGCTCTATTTTGCTTCAAAAGAATAATGACAATTAAAGCCATTACAGTCACAAAAAATTGACATGCTCCAGGGTCATTTTGCACAACCAGTACACACAGTTAGCCAGATACAGTGTATTACAGTGCGTGTATCTAATATCATGGAGCATTTTGCAGGGTGAAAATGCTATTCCTGTTGATTACACATATCTATGAAATCTTAGGTACATGCATGAACTGATCAAGGAGCTTTGCTTAGAGGACGAGACTGGAAGAGAAAATCAACTTTCACAGGCCAGTAGTTTGTTGTTAAGCAACAGCAAAGAATTCCATAGTTTCCTGAAGTTTCTCACTCCAAACCTCTCACTCAAGAACACCAAGGACATCAAATGCAACAAATAGATAAATGATATATATCATACATGTAAATGTGGATAAAATCAACAGACTAACCCCAATTTTACAAAGTGAACAGTTGTGATCAGTCAAGCTCTTACCTTTGCATCTTTTTTAGGATCAGAACCATTAACTCCCATTTGACACTATTATGATATCAAAATGAAAAAAAATATCATTCTTGATTACAGCACCAAACGTTTTTAACATGAAACAAACTTGCAGTAATAAATGCAGTTGCAAATCTGTATTTTAGTCAAGTTATTAATTTTTTATAAAGTGACAAAAAAATTCAGTTTCACATTATTTTATTATGTGCATGGAATAGAAAAGATGAACTGATAAGTAGATATCATGTTTGAAAGTGGGTACATGTATGCTATGGAGAGAAACAATGTGTAATTTGGAAGAGGTTCTTTCACAAATAGTTACATGTGATATGGTCTGGTCTGTATTTGCATCATTCTTTACTACCCCAGTTCACTCCCTCTCCCTTTCTTTCTTCTTTTTCCTCTTCTCTATTCTCTTCTCTTCTCTTCTTTCCACTATATATATATATATATATGGCCATGCTTAGGTAAGTAATACTTACCAGAGTGGGAGATTTTGCAAATCTGCATCAGAAGAAAATATGAATCAAAAATGAAATAGGAGTAACAAAATTAAATGAAATTTAATACCCTGTGAGCAGAGTCTCCCTTTACCTTCTTCATGATTACCTTCTCCACGAATAAAGGATGTGTAATTCGATAGGGCATTTGGATGTATGAAAAAATGAGCAAGTATGAAATGAAGGACTAGCAACTTTTAATAATAGGGTATATGGATATATGAAAGAATTAAAAAAAAAAGTAATAAAAAGATGGAAAATTGAAAAAAAAGGGAGAAAAATGTGGAATGAATGAAATAATAGGAACAAATAAATGTGAAACAAAACTGTAAAACAAATGTAAATGAAGGAATATACAGGGCATATGGATATAAGAAGAAATAAAATGAAAAATTGACAACATATAGAAATAATGAGATGAAATAAAAAAATAAAAATTATGATGAGCAAATGAAATAATAAGAAAAAATAAATGTAGGATAAAATTCAAAACAAAAAACTTAATGTAAAATAAAAATGTAGAACAAAAAATGAAAAAATAAATAAATGTTAGACGAAGTTGAGGAAAAATAAAATGCAAAATAAAATAAAAAAGTGAAATTATAAATGAAGAATATGTAAAACAATAGGGCTAGTGGGTAGAGGGAAAATGAAGAATTTTTTATGGAGGGGAGGGAGGTGTGGCAATGGAATGTGAGGAAAGGAATGTTTGAAAAATGTGCGTGGAGTAATGTTTGCGGAGAAGGTAAAGGGAGACTCTGCTTGCAGGGTTGAAATAAGGACGGTGGCCACTAATTGAGACACTAATTTAATTCAATTTCCCTACATTTTTCTTTTAGACTTTTTAAAGGGTTTTTGATTTAGGGAAAAAAATTGTGGGGTAAACGTACATTTACCGGAGATAATCAATGGTAGTAAACATGACAAATAACTGCTGACCAGGGTATTTTTCATATAACTTGACGCACTCGTGCGTTCACTCGTGCCCATGTGAAAGGGAGCCCGAAATCGGCTTAAAAAGGGCAATTAGATTATCTGCCGCTAGAGTAAGAGTGATTGACATGTTGTCGTTAATAAACTTTTTAACAAGACACTCCTCGAAGCATACACTGGTTGCCTATTGTTCAACAAGCTGCAGTAGTAAAGACCTTTTTTGAATCGGCTAACTAAAACTAAAGAAATTAAACTTGAGCTTGTTATCATTGACCACCGGGTGATGCAGGATCAGATGATATTACTGTCAATTTGTCTGTCAGCATTAGTGTTTGCCTTTGTCCTTCTATTATCACGGGTATTATATATCTCACATGCAAAAATATTACCTGCGAATATACCAGTTTATTCAACTTTTTATTTCACTATACATCTAAATTGTTTGCTGTATTGTAAAGACTTCTACAATGGCGTTTTTGACAATAACAAATCGTGTCTTTTTTTGTTCATGTTTCAGATGTTTTATATATGAAAAAGACATTACGTGACCAAACTCGCCAGGTCAACTGAATAGAAGTTCCATGCAATGGTCTGGTCCAGAATTTCGATATTAAAATTCTGTACAAAAACCTCTCACGAGATCTCTTGAATGCTTGAATAAGAAACATAATAGACTTGCCTCTATGTACATGTATGTTCATTTAGCGACATGTAGGGTGAGAAATTTGTAGATTTCCAGCTCAAAGGAAATACTCTGCATCGCGAAGGCTTCGTTTCAAGTACTCCATTTAGAGTTCGATATTTGGTCAAAGTATTGGAGATCAAGCTCAAAATAACAGCCCATTCTGAAGCTCTTATAAGTGTCTACAAGAAATCATAAATAAGAGAGGGAAACTTGTTAATGGGGCATGCGCCGAGATGATTCCCATCTGTGCTATTTTTAGTAACCGGATGCAGTTTAATTTTCGTCTTACCCTACTCCTGTGCATCATAATTTGACACTTCTGGACCCACAGAGCCATTTAGTGCAGATTTGAGTTTTCAAAAACAGCATTAAAATCTATCCTACATGTAGTTCTGCTCTTGTTCAACTTATCTACCATCAAAAGTGTATACTTTCTGATTACAAAGGAACGATTTTGATGAGAAAAAAGGCAAAAATGTCAAGGATTTTGTTGTGTTTTTGAAAGAAATTTTAGTGGAAATGCACACACTACTGACGCATCACACGTCATCGAGCGCGCACTTAGGTTTATTCAAAATTTTCGCTCATTTAGATGAGAAAAACTCGCTTGTTTATTTATTTTTTTATGTCTGTTATTAATTGGACATCAGATAGCTTTTTCATGGAATCTATAATAAATTTGGTATCGACTGTGTGATTTTATGAAGCTCAAATCGCGAAATTCTACTAGTTCAATTTTTTCAACACACGGGAGTAGGGTAAGACGAAAATTAAACTGCATCCAGTTACTAAAAATAGCACAGATGGGAATCGTCACGGCACGTGCCCCATTAACAAGTTTCCCTCTCTTATTTATGCTCTCTTGGTGTCTATGTATATCTCAAGTTAAAAGCTCAAATTAACATTGTTTTACTGCTGGAAGAGTCTGTCTCTGAAAGCTATTTTTTGGGTGGTCAGCCATCTTGCATTCCTAGAGTTCCTCACTGGCATTCACTACGAAGAGTTTGCACCCACTCAAAGGTGATGAATGAAGGGCATTGTTTCTTACGCTCTTAACCAATCAGGACTTGCATCACGTAACCAATTGCACAAGAATGGCCTTTTCTATGGCCTGGGCACGAGTAATTATTTGAATTTTTAATATTAAATATTTTTTTCCAAAGTTAATTCATAAAGAAGTACAATGAAAGTAATAAAAGCTTCCAAAGATCGAATCCTTCAAAATGAAAGCAATTGCTTGACGTAGTTTTTCCAATTTTTTGGCCTGTTTTGATTTTTAGGAAATTGGATGACAAACACTACTATCACGAATCAACTTTTTGGTGCCATTTTTTGAATACATATATAGCTTAGTTAATCTGGGAAAATAAAAGTTAGTTAAAGGGAAAATAATATTATGGGGTATCCATGCAATTTAAAAAGTTATTTAAATACAGCCTTTCTAGAATCTGACATTTAGCCACTTTATATACATGTATTTGGGGTACAGAGTTATAAGTTTTTTTAAGGACAACTTGAAAAGTTAATTGCACATTTGAGGGAATTGGCCTGGAGCAAATTTGATAGTCAAGACAAGGAAATAATGATATGCAATAACTCTGCTCACGCTTACCTTGATTTGGAGGAGGTGCATAGTTCCTACCAAGACAAACAAGATATTTAGGCAATCATCAATATCAACCACATTAAATGGTCACGTGAAAATAAATGTTAGTCAGAGTATAACAACACATGTATGCAGAGTCCACCGCCATTCATGTACTGTAGGTAATAATCTAACAAAATGTAATAAAAGGCACCTGAAAGGTGCATGTATCTACCGTAGAAGTGTTATAGAAATATTTTTGATATTGTGAAATGCACTGAAAAGAAAAACACGAATGACCTAGAATGTCTTTGAGAAACGTTCAGAAAAACTTAGCAAGTGATATTTTTAACAATTTTTTATACGTCCATCAATAGAGACAGCTTTCAGAGACAGTGTCATAGGTTTTGTAAAAGGAATTGCTAAATAAATGTTTGTTTGGCCTTGCAATCAAGGTCCACGTTTGAGCTCTTCGTACATATGAAGGCCATTACATTTCCTTTAGTTAATAGGAGCTGAAATATTGTATAATGAAGTGAGTTATTTGATCTATTAGTTTACACACAATCGTTGTAAACTTGTTTACCAGAACATACATAAAGCCATCTATTACAGTGTCGCTATGACATATTTTACCGGGCTTTTTGTATTTACGAAGCAAATCTGTTTTAACGAGCACTGAAATTCTTTCTTATGTCCGCCGTCTTCGATTAACATTCTAAAATCACTCGTGTGTGTTTTAAGTCTTTTTGCTAGACTCCTAAGAATGCCGTATTTGCTGACACAGAATCTAAATAGCAGCCAACAACTGGCTCAAAAACACCTATCCATAACACGCAACTATTTATGGGCAACCGGTCAGCTTGAAAATGAACATCTTTGGAGATACCCGACAAAACCTTTTCCTGTTTTTCAAAAACGACGGTGAATACATATTTGTAGTACAATATCCAGTTTATTTACATCAGCTGAATAAAGAACATTGGCACTCCACCAGCTAGTAATCTACAACAGCATCAGCGCAGTAAAGTTAACCACGATACGCATATCCGAATAACCATTATTCCAAAGAGTTTGTAGTGTGTGTCTGGTCTCGCACATATTATATTTAATTTAAAATTAAAATAATAATGATTAAAAATTTTCCAATAAGAATAAACCCAACACATTCTATTAAAGCTGAGCCTTATCAATGGGCATAAAAGCATTGTTAAAAACATCACTTATCAAGGCAGACTTGAATTCCTGTCAAACTTGTCAACAGTCGTCAGTCACATGGAACTTCGTGCTCACTTCGTGCTTGACAGTTACTTGTCTGTGATTTTTCCTGAATGTTTCTGAAAGACATTCAGTTGATTCGTACATCATTTTGTCTTAACTTGTTTGTTTCCGCATATTTTCCGAAAATATTCCGACTTTTCTATTGTTAACAAGCATAGAACTTCATGTCAGAACTCATACACGTTCTGGTGAATACCAATATTACAGTGTATATATGGTATTACCGTGATCTCATAAATATTTGAGTGAAGCATGAAGTATATCCATTTTCAACATGTAACATTGGTAATACCATTAACTTGATTTAAGAGAGTTAATTTTTCAACTGTTAACCATATATGTCGAGTTTATCTTCTACAGCTTTAATATTATTGTTTGCATATAACATTTTAATATCATCAGCAAAAAGATGGAATTTGAAAACAGTCTAAGAGGCTTTCAAGATATCAATAATTAATGTAAAGTAAGAACAAAAGCGGGCCAGGTACAGATCCCTGGAGAACTCCATATTCCTTTTTTTTTTCTTAATTATGAAATTCTAAGTTCTATAGAAGTGGTGGCACAGTGGCACAATTCTTGCCTCAAAAAGCTCATAAATGGGCATCCATCCAATACAAATTATCTTGAAAAACTGGACAGCCCCTTTTTTCCTTTTCATTTTTGGTTTTAATGATTTCTCCTTTTTTTAACATCCTACCTCAGAGTCCTCTTGAATTAATTCTTCGTGAAATTCATCCTCAAGATAGGCTTCTTGCTGCCGTCTCTTCTTAGCTCTTGTCTGATATAGTCAACAAAATTAATGCAAATCATTTTACTGGTACAACATGTTTGTTTTTTGAACTACCACAGCACTTAAGCATAAATAATTATTTAATAATTGGGCAATAAGAAAGTGAAAGTAGTTGAATTAATATAAATTGACCCTAGACATTGAACCAATAAAAGGACTCTTACCAGAGCTCCTCGTTTTGATGGAGAACTAAATGGTGAGGATTGAGAGCCAATACCTAATGGAATGTAACACATATCAGGGCTTTATATGTTGTATTTGTAAGCATATACCTAAAGGAATGTAACACATATCAGGGCTTTATATGTTGTATTTGTAAGCATAATTATAGCTATTTGCACAAACACTGACCCTTTTAAAATAATTATCGAACCTAGAAGCTGAAACCGAGAAGGCTCCTGCTGGTACACTAGTAATATTTGGATTTTCATATATTTTATGCATGAATTTACCACATAATCATGTTTGTAATACCAAACTAGACCCTTGTATCAAGGGTAAGTCGTGCCAGATTGGAGTAAACTTTTTGGGGTAGAACTAGACAAGCAAAACAGAGCATGGAGAAGAGAATGGGAGGGTGGGATCAAGGATGGGTACTAGACTCTTTTTAAGCGGCCATTTTAAAATGAGTCTGAAAGGATCGAGAAAGGAAAATACAGTAGAAAACAAACTGAAACAACATGTATATCCCCAGTATAGCTTGGACTATACTAAACCTAATTATCGTTTTAATACCCTGCTACCGTGTTAGAGTGAGGGCACTTAACCCATGAAACAAAATCTAATAGTCAATGCCTAATTGTTCAATCCAAACAAAAGAAAACAATTGATAAGTACCCTCACTGTATTCTGTTTGTAACAAAAGCTATTAGTTATGTAGTAATGAGAGTACAGTATATAATTTGAGTAATGTCCCATGTTGGATATTATGCACTAGTCAAAGCAAACCACCAAATAGTGTTTTTATTTACCACAAGGCAAGATTAATTACAACAATACTAGCAAATAACAACCTATATATCAGTATTAATTAAAGTTAATAGTCATGACCAATATGACCATCATTCGATTAATGAGTGCTGTTAAAGTTGATAAATCATAACAGAAAACTGAGTGGACTTAATGTTTTTTTACGTGTGTCTTTCTTCACAATAATTAAGCTTAATTCCTTCTGGTGTCAAGAAATAACGACACCAACAAGTGCATATATGATAAACAATTACTGAGCATACAATATAATTCTTTACACAAAATAAGGTTATCAAAAATTACTAGTATTTATTAAGCAAACCTTTAATTGGTTAGCGCTTTCCTGGGTTTGTTGAGTCGAGAAATCAAACATGGCGTCTTTCTTGTACAACATGATTCATGTCTTACATCAGTTTTGGAATGAAAATGATTACGGAATGTAGCTTTCATAAAAGTTAGTAGTATTGTTGGATATTAGATAGCTTTTCATGGACAGCTCACAGCCTTTCAAAGTAGTTAAGGTTTTCACAGATTTCAAAGCTTTCATGGATTTTAAGGCTTTGACTTGGTGTTCGCGGACCGACCCGGCCGAAACATGCTTACGGTTGTAATTTGCTGTGGGCCTACCGCGAACTGCGTATGCATATGTAAGTAAAGTGAGCATTTCAAGGATACTGAAAACATGGTACAATGACCCTCCACATCCTCGTCCAATATGGCAAACCTTCGAAATGTGTGTGGCATGGCCTGAATGCGAGGTTAGCCCGAAGGACTTCTGGGTAATATGCAGGTTTGCGACATAGATAGACGAAAACTCATTTTTAGAGTCGTGCGCGGCCTAAAGGCCTGGCACGACTAATAAAAGCCCTCTAAGAGGACATGTGGTTACAGGTAAAATAATCAAAAACAACAAGTCGAGAGGAAAGATAACAAAACTCTAGAAATATATGTAATGACTAAAACCATGAAAGAAGTAGAGTGATTGCACTTAATCCATGAAATTGTACTAGCTAAATAATGCAAAGTAGCACTATGTAAGGGTTAAAGAATGAACACAAGTGTTCCATGGGATATAGAGTCCCGAGCATTAGATTTATTTATTTAATGCGAGGGAGTCTATATCCCATGGGACACAAGTGTTCATTCTTTAACTGTCTTAGAATATGATCACACTCACGAGCGATTTACCGCTTTTATTGTTAAATTGTCTAAAGGCTTATTTGTTTTGCACTGCTTTCTTTTGTCCGATACATATTTTGCGTTTTCCAATTGAAGAGGCTCATTTATGTCATGCACATCAGACCGGCTGGAGGCCTCTTTGACTACAGAACTCCACAGGCTGTTTAGGGATAGAAATTGTCACAATATATGAGATGGATACTAAGTCTACTAGAGCAAAGAGCTAGATAACGACAGCAAAAAAGTGCCTATTTTACGAGCTATCAACAAGCCTGAAAACACAAGTTCGAGGTTTCGAGTATCTAAAATTTCTCACAGTAAGTTTGAGTTTGTTATAATTCATCTTATAGTAAAGGAAAAAAGTATGCCTATTACTTGCCAGTTAATTTCATAGGGAAGATTTTCAGAATTTGCTTCGACAAATTTGATGCATGTACGTATATCGATATTAAAATGTTATTTACAAGTATTTAAGTTGGTCATGGAACACAGAAAAATTGCAAAATGATTATCAGCGCTTGGTATTTTGATGTTCTGTGTTCCGTAAAGTAACTAAAGATGTCAAATAGTGGGGTTTTGAAATGCAGGAAAATTGTTGTAGAAAGAAAACAGTACCGTCAGTGAGTTTCTATAACTAATCAGTATTCTTTATATAAAGCATACTAATGAACTCTTTAAACAAAAGAATTCAAAAGACTCATTAGTATGCTTTATATAGAGAATACTAATTAGTTATAAAAGCTCACTTACCGTATTTGGAGTGAAATATATTTCAATCATTGAAATCAACTTAACTGACTAAGTAAGCCTTGAGTCAATTCTGAATGCATGCCGAATATATCACTTATATCACTTTGTCAACTTTAGCAAACCCGAATTACACATATGCACCTGTAACCACAAAAATTGCTTCAGTCACTTTTTGAAATGTTAACTGACATACACGCCTCTTTAAAATAATATATCAACTATTTTCCAATGTTCATTTTGGTCTCAGCTTCTATGTTTTGAAAGGGTTAGTGTTTGTGCAATTAGGTATTAGCTATTTCAATTAACGTTGTCGCTGAAAAAAAGCCTAAAGGCTAAAGCCTTTCAACTATCTTTTGCGTACTAACAAACTTCTCTGTAGGCTATCTGAGAAATTAAGGAATATTTGTCCAAGTTTGTAGAATTTGCAAGCATACAGTGAGTTTCCTATCAGTGTAATAATGTCACGGTGAAAAGTAATAAAATGATGATGTCCGCTATCAAAGCTTAGGCTTTTTTATTCAGCGACAAACGTTAATTGAATTAGGTATATATTACCAACAGCATATCATACAATATACTTACCCTTCAGGCTAACAAGGGCCTCGGCTGAACTCTCTACAAAACAATCCACAACATACATTATGAAGAGGGGACAACCATTAAAAGTATGCATGCTTTATTACTAAATTTACAGATACAATTATGTTGACTAATGTGAAGTCCAGATTTTACTGATATCAAGATATTCTAGTTATATACAAATATCTGTAATTTTAATTATTTATTGTGAATAATCAATTCATGCGTGTGAATTATAAAGTTAATTGAAATGTTGATATCAAAAGCTGGAAGTTTCAAATCCCTGTGCTTTTGCAATAATAATAATAATTATTCATCATATTTATATGTTTATCATTTTGGGCAACCTTCACTACACTATTAAAAACACATGGTTTAGATTTATGCTTTTGTATACATTTACAGTTTACAATTCCAGTCAAAAAATTAACCAAATTTAGCTAGGCATGTACTCTTTTTTTGGTGCAACAGACTGACAACATTCAGTTGAGGGGGAGGGGGGAGGGGAGGGGAATGCATTGCATTTCCCAAAGCAATCTGTCAAAGAGAATTGTAGACATTGAAATTCTTTGTGCTTTTTTGCATTTTATGCTTTTGAATGCCAGTAATCACGTCCTCTTAGAGCAGTTTTCAAATGAGTGTGAAACGGACTGTGCCATGCCGTGACCATCTCAGTGCCGTGTTGTCTATAAAACCATTCAAAATTCCTGCTGTAACCGTGCCGTGACTGTGATGCTGTTTTCACAGTCATACAAAATCTACTCTAGAGGGCTTTTATTATCCCTAGGAAAGTTGTAGTTTATGAAACTAAAAAATTCTTGTTTTTTAATGAAATAAGTCTTAAGACTTACAACTTTAAAAATGGAATCGAAAAACTACAGTGAACTGCAGTGTTAACAAATCTAATTCACAAATACCACACTATAATAAGCTTTTAAGTAAAAAATAAATAAATAAAAACAAAAAACAACAACAACAACAAAAAGACTAAAGAGCACGATGAACAAGGTATCAATACCTTTCAAAACTAATTATAACGTCCTACAAAACATACGCCTAACCAAGAAGTAAAAACTACAAAATGGGAAGGAACAGTAATCTTTTACCTGTTAGCTTTATACAGGTAGCCTCGACTTACAACAATCTTATATACTTATAACTTAACTTAAGCTTAAGTAAGCTTAATAAGTTAAATGCTATTTCTAATAAGCTTAAAACGTTCATGAGAATTTGCTCAATTTTAATAAGTATTTAGCAGCAATCCACCTATCAGAGTTTTTACCTATCGTTTCAACGATCTACAAATGATACGAATGTAAACAACGTTGATCTTTTTAAGACAAGACGACCAAATTTACGTGCATCGATACAAAACGTAAGCTTAAGTTAGTTCTTGAGCAGTATTTTTTTAGTCTTTCGTCCTCTCTCTAAATATTGCTCCACGCAAACATTAGTTTACTTAACTTTATCTTAAGTCATTTTGGCATTAAAGATGAACAGGTTTGCATCATTTTAAGAACTAGGTAGAGAATGAAACAAACGACAAAATTGTGTTGATCCAACTTACCTTCCTCCGCCATTTTGTTCCGACGCGCTCTTTTTCAAAGTCCACCGCAATGCATTATGGTAGATTTTGCCCTATGGCAAACTCGTGGATACCGTACTATCTCCGCACTCGCACGTGGACATTTTCGCCAATTCAACAAAACACAACATCCCCCTTTCAAAAATACAAATTTAAATTCGATTACTAACGGTTTTGATTTGAGAGCATTGAAAGTCTGTGTATAAACGTAAATGCTAGTAATCGACAAAACTACTAAATTTTGACAGGCACTGGACCTAGCAGACTCGTGTCTACAGGCTCGTTCAAACCGTTTTTGTAATGTCTTCGATAAAGTCTTTCACAGTACAGTATAGTAGAGTATACGAAAAATTTATTTTTTCGGAGATTTTTGAGTCCAATTATATCATTATCATTAATAATTTGAGGTTTTATTGAAGGTAGACTCTCTGTTTTATAATTTCCTTCAGTACTTATAACAAGAGAACATAAAATGTAACTATAAATTATATACACACTCGTACATGCTCGGGTTCTTCTTTGTTAGTTTTGTTTTTGTTTCATCTTTTTGTCAAATTCACAGTCTTATGAAGGGCAATCAGTGCAAACTTTTATGTTTTTCAATAGACTCTTTTCGCAAAGGTTACCAATGTGCAGCTGCCTGCCTGGCTAGTCTCCATGACTCAACAAAACAATGATTTCATTAGATGCACTATTGCATCTTATTGCTTGTCAGGCATCTGCATATTTAAACAAAAAATAGCAAATTTTTTGGTGTATATTTTCTCTACGACTTAATGTACTGTAGAGTGATCGCACTTTACCCGTGAAAAAGTACAAAATCTACTTTGTACTAAAAAGTATAAATCCTTTGTTTTCCATTGTTTATTAGTGCTATTTTGCATTATTTAGCGAGTACAATTTCACGGATTAAGTGCGATCACTCTAGGATTTTTCTCATTACTAAAATGAGAATTTATGTAATTTTATATGTATATATTGTATATTCGAGACATAATTACTTATTAAGCTTGATTTTCGTTACCCTGTGATCAGAAGCTTTCTTTTGTCTGTGCTCGCTTGGTAGATTCCCATTCTTACATATAAATAGATAACCAATTTCAACAATGTTGATGGTTTTGAAATATCTATAAATACAAAATGCTATCTGGAATTACAAAATTCAAGTTTTTAGACCATTATAAAAACTATAAAAACTACTCTAACTTACAATAGTTTCCTGAAAATATATTTTCCCTATACCTTGCATAACTGATAAGCCAAATTCAAACTAGAAATTTGTTAAAGTTAAATAGAAAACTTTCACAAGTTGGCCTAAAGATTTGCAATCTCATTCAAAAACTGCCAACTTTGTTGAGATGTACTATTATCCATGTTTTTGTCCATGGTAGAGTAAAGCTAGCCTCCACCACAGGCATCTCTATTCTCTCTCTTTGGGATTCCTGTGGGATTCTTGTTCGAGAAGCTTTATCTTACCTAACTAGCACCCAGTCGCTCTCTATCAGCAACACAGGAAATTGAAGTTACATAGAATTTCAAATTCTTAGATCATAGAGAGGCCTGCATAGTGAGGAGGCTAGAGTAAAGCAATTCTAGAAAGATCCATCTATGGTAATTTGACTCGTTCTTCTCCAGACACCCGTGGGAGGGGGACTCCCTTATAAAAGGGGGCAGGGGTCCTCGTCAGAAATTTCTGAAAATGACCCCTAAAAGGGACCTGTATTGTGAGATGATGGGTGCGGCAATGATGAAATTTCACCCCTAAGAGGGACCAATCAATAACCTGTCATTTTGGATTCAGTTTCTCAATCCCTGCCCCTTTTATAAGGGATTAAAATAAAATCAATCTTTGAAAAGAAGCATTGTTGTTGATCTTATACCCTAAAAGGAACCACAAAACTCAGTTGGTGGGAATTCTCATCATTATCACCCTAAGTGGGACCAAAACACTGGTTTCAAACCCTGAAATGGATGATGAGGACCCCCACCCCCTTTTATAAGGGAATCCCCCCCGGCAGACACCATGGACAAAAACTGAACAAATGAAAGGAAGGATTTCTCTAGACCATATACATTCCTTTGTTGAGTTCATTAAGAAAGACACCACGGGCAAACACTGACTAGAAATTTACATTTATCCTGACAAAAACCCACACAGGGTTAAGAAATTTTAACATTTTAGATCTGATTATGTACAAGAAATTCTTATTCTTATTTTGTTCTAGTTAAGATATAAATTTTAGTTGTGATCTCAATTATCTCTGTAGCTAAATAACTTGACACAGTAAAGTTTATTATTACAGGATCATTTTGGCAATTAAAATTTATCTTGAAAACTCTTTCTTCCCCAGATGTGACAAAGGCTACGACAATGTAATGGAGTGGAACCACCTCATTTCTTAGGACTGCATTCCAGCTAGCTAATGCTAAGAACAGACATATACCATTATTTTAATTTCACTAAATGGAAAATACTCTACATATTAATTCACTGATTTTTCTTATCTGATGTATTTTTCCGTATCAACGGATATTCTTCATAGACAAATTTCTGATATCTGCCACGATCTGGAAGTACATAGAGAGCAGCTATGTCCACTATAGAATTTGTAAGTGTTAATAATCCAACTGCAGCAACAAGTTTGATGACTAATGCAGACAGACAAAAACGACCTAAAAGAAGGGGAAAGAGCATTTACAAATTTTAAAAAGCAAATATTGGATAGTGTGATATATCAATAACATTATCAGGCCAAGGATGAATTCCATTGGCCATGCGCCATTACCATTTTTGGCAAGGCAATAAATAAATAAATAAATAAATAAATAAATATATAAATAAATGAGTGAGTGAGTGAGTGAGTGTGAGTGCATGCGTATATGCGTGCGTGAGTGAGCGAGTGAGTGAGTGAGTGAGTGGGTGGGTGGGTGGGTGGGTGGTTGGGTGGATGGATGAATGAATGAATGATCTTCTACAGCAGATCCACAGTCGCTATTCTTCTGCTGGCACTCACACTCACTACCTCTACATTAAATATTTTACATACATCGCTCAACTCAAGTTGATTTTAGAGCACAACACATCAAACTCAATTCACATTAAGGCTAGTGCTCTCAACACCCAGCCGACCATGCCTCCCAAGGCAAACCATGACATCCCAAACAGTTCAGCAGTGTATTTGGTCAGTATATATTCAAGAGTGGGACAACAAGAAAAAGGAGACACATATATATATATTAGGCCATTCACCCTCTGTCATTATAAAATAATAACTAAGTATCTCGCTTTCTGTGTGGCCAAGGCGCGTGCTTTATAGCCTGGTTTTCACTCACGTCGGAGTCGGAATCGGAGTCGGAATCGGAGTCATAAGCGCCTTAAGACGAAGTGAAAACCAGAAAACGGAGTCGGAATCGGAGTCATAAGCGCGTCTGAATCGGAATCGGAAGAATCGGAAGGTTTCCATTTTCTTCCGACTCCGATTGCGTTTCCGATCCTTATGATAAGTGAAAACCAGAATATCGGAATCGGAATCGGAAGCAGAAGCAGACAACCAATCGCAATGGTGTTCTCCAGGTCCTCTCTAAAGTAAAAACATCTAATCGAGGCTTCTGCTTCGGATTCCGATTCCGCTTATGACGATCGGTTTTCACTTTTATGAACTGCTTATGACTCCGATTCCGATTCCGATTCCGATTCCGACGCAAGTGAAAACCAGGCTTATGAGAACACACAGCACGCGTGCGCACATTTTCAAACTTTCTCCAACAAAAAAGGAAATAAAACTTCAATTGTATTAGCATGTGGGAATTGTAAGAAGACTCGAGAAGTGTTAGGAGAAGCACAAGGCATAGCCGAGTGCTTCTCAACAATTCTTGAGTCTTCTTACAATTCCCAAGTGCTTCTATAACTCAACATAGCACGCTGCCTCGTTTTCTATTTCTACATGTGGCATCTCAAGAATAACAAGCCTACCTAACTTTCCACTTTGAAAAAACTCTACTTTTATCCCATAACGCTTTCTAAATAGACGCACTTCGTTTTTTGTAACATGGTCCATAGCATTTGGAGTGTCCCTTGATAGAGTAAATTCATCCACTCTGATGACAGGAATCACTTGATTGATGCGGTAATCAGCATAGGGAATGCGACGTACATGGTATGAGTATTCAATAGCTCTGCAAATGTTGACAAATAAAAATAAAAACATTTTGAACATTTAAAACAGATTACAAAAATGTTGCTATATATATTAAAAAAAAATTATTGTGTTATATACCTAAACCCTGCTTAAGACTGAAACTAAAAATTTAAAGAGTTTTGGTAAATGTAAATAGTATTAACTTGCATTGCTTCAAAACTCAAGCTAAAAAGGAATTTTGTCATTAATCATAACTATTACAAATTCCTCGAATCTGATTGGTTGAAAGACTGCTCTATTTTTCACTAATCAAGCTGTAGGTTGTAATTGGATAGTGTAATTGGACAGTTGGCTGTAATTGGACAGTTGTAATCGGACAGTTGCCAGAGCCAATCAGATTTTGCATTTTGTGCGCGCGCAGTTACGTAATCGCTACGCCATTAAGCGCGCGCTCAAGAGATTTTTCACTATTTTTCTCGCTTTTTCAACAAACTTTGGTCATTTTAGTTGCGCTTAGCATTGATTGGCATGAAAATATTTTTCTCGGAAGTTGTAATAGTTATGATTAATTGGTAACAGGACTTCGTGTCGTCCAATTCTGTCTATAATTATACTCGAAATAAACAAATTGGACTCCCGCTATGCGGTCGTCCAATTTTGTTTATCCCTCGTATGATTACAGACCGAATTGGACTCCACTCGGTCCTATTACCATCATAAATCAAAGGCTGCTGATTGGCTCATTTAGCTTTTTATTCTAAGCACCAGTAATCAATATTAATCTTATCTAATTTCCTTTTAATTTTTAAGGTGGTAAGATACCCAAAATTTGACCAATTTTGAGGAAATTTTTTTTTGTTAAAATCCTTTATTAATGGAAATGCCCGTATTTTTCAATTAATAATCGAGTTTGACATGCCAAATTCGATTATTAATCAAAAGCTGCACACAACCTTGATTGGCTGCCATTACAGAAAAATCTTTTAAAACAAAAGTACTAGGCGGCTTCAGGTTTTAGGGTAAGTTCTCACATGGAGAAAAACAAAGACATGGTTTCACTTTTCAGGTCACTAAGCTTACATACATACATACATGATTGAGACTCCCTCAACAGGGCTTTTCAGCTCAATTTACAAATCCTAACTAAATCATATAAATCAAACAGAAATGGATTAAGAATCCCAACTGGCAAGGAGGCAAACCAGTTGGCTATATTACAAGCATGGCCGAGAAACTGAATTTGAACTAATCGAAATCGGAACAAATTCAGTCTCAGCTAGTGGCCAGAGCGGGAATCGAACCTGGGACCGCCAGATTGCGAGACCAACGCTCTGACCACTCGGCCATGCTGCCTCCTCCCATGCTTGCCGAACAGGTCAAATCCACGACCACAATCTGCAGTACAAAAATGGTGGTGAGCTTACTCGTTTCATAGATTTTATACTGCAATAATTATAAACCAGCAGGTTTACTCTCAAGCGTGATAATCAAATAGCGATAAAACTCCATCGGGGTAAAGCTTACATTTTGGAACTAGGAAAAGCACTTTTCTCATTAAAAGTCCCTACCTTTTTCTCTGGGCCTGACACGCGATTTTTCTCTTTAATTTGTCAAGAACAAAGAAAAGGTTTTAGTCTAAGGATCCAGCGAAAATATAGTAATCAAAGTAATTAACTCGAAACAAAATACCGAATAAGTTTTTATCTTCTTCCTCGGACTGGAAACGGCGGGAAAATCACCGAGAAACGCGGCCAGGCTACTGATACCACAGGCAGTCCATCACACAGAAGGGTGAAATGCGCGGCTGACTCTAAATATTACGGTATGTGTTCACTGGGCTCGAGGTGTGTAAACAAACACGCGATCGCCCTATGTTTGTATTTTCGTGAGTAAAATACAATATAGTGCGTACTTTGCCGATTGTGACCCCAAAAATAATTCTTTTGATAGTGCATAGTTAATGGAGAGACAACCAGTCCCCCTCTACTAATTATGGATAGTTAAATATCGTTCCTGTCACTCTCCAAGCGATAAAATCTTTTCGAGAGTTACACTTATTAATAAATCGCAAAATACCTGCAAAATTTCTGAAAATTTCCTAAATATCACCTGGAAACCTAGAAAATAATCTTTCAAGTAGGTCTATTATCGAGTCCCTAGCTCGGATCCCTGGCTCGGATCCTGGCTCGGATCCTGACTCGAAAAATAGGTATCCTCTATGAATAAAGACAAGTTGACTAAAACGCGAAGTCTAAATGTAGTCGGTAAAATCTTTTTTCACTGGAACTTTTCTACGTTGCTGAAAAAGTCCCAACTCGTGCTGAAAGTTTGAAGCCAAACAAAAGTGTCAAAAGTGACAAATATCACAATCCTTTAACTTAGTTTGGCTTTTCTCCACTCTCTAAACTTCTGAGTTCAGGCTTTTTTGAAAGTGAATTCACGCGGAAAAAAACTCCGGATTATTATAAACTTGTGTAATTTAACTTGTGTAATTTATCACTTTTGATTTGTGAATCACTGATAAACAAAAATGCATTTTTGAATCGTCCTTGACAATATGCAAATTAGGGCGGAGAAAAGTGGGCGGAGAAAGAGAAAACGTTTCTCGCTTGATGATTGGCTGTCATTTTATGTAAACAAACGATGATTGGTCAAAAAATGAGCTGACTTTAAATTGGCTTTTCAAGTCCAGAAAAACCTCTGCTGAAGACAACCACAGCAGCCAACCAGAAAACAAAGCAGAAACCCTTATGAGTTTCTGAACAAAGTGATAAGAAATTTTCGAGAACGTCAAAAAAAGTAAAAATCTTCACAATACATTTTACAGAACAAAGAATTAAAGTTTTATGAAGATTCTGCTTCTTGTTCCTCGCTCTTTTTAATACGAAATCATAAACGAAATTGTCAGTTTTTGGCTCTGTCCTTAAACGTAACAAATCATTTTAAAAAACATAACAACTACAAAATTCATTCAACTGCTTTTTAGAATGCATGAGCACACAAAACTTTTTTTGTAAACGTACAAGTTTTTTTAGCTCTTTTTCAGTTGTTTTGGTTTCACTCCGACAAACCTTTTGAATACGCAAAGCAGCTCGACATCCTTGCTGGTGATCTGTGCCGAAAATCAAAAGCGTTGTGCCAAATCGGCAAGACGATGGTCGTGTCGTCCCAGCGTGAGATCAGAATTTTGCAAAATCTCTCTCCTGAGATAAAACGACATGCCTGAGTTGGTCTTTAAGTATTAAGGATTGATATTAAAGCTTAAAAGGGTTGTGATTTTTGACATATTTGTTTTGAACAAGTGCTTCAAACTTTCAGTCCGAGTTGGGATAAAAGTTCATTTTTTAGACATGAAATGCAGAAACTTTATGCAAATGTTGCAAGTTAAGCACCCCGTTCGTCGTTCTATTTGTTAAATATATTACATTCATTAAAGTACATGTTTGTTTGAAAAAAATGGCAAAAACTATGAGGATCTGGTTGTCAGTTAAGGTTGGTGCATACTATTGTCCGCGCGCACTGCTTTCTGCGCATGCAATTAAACACTGAATTTTTGTCGGTAAAGCAATCGTAAAAGCAAGGCCTTTTTACGACTTTTTGAAGAAATGAACTTGCAGAATTAAAGGAAAACCATTTAGCCTCTCCTGCATTTGAATGAAATTCACAGTTGATAAATAGAACCTGAGTTACAACGCCTGTTTTGACTATCATTTCTACCAGAAACGATCTGTCCCGGCCGCTCTTGCAATGAACAGTTTTGTCTCTCAAGTCACCGTTTTAGCATATAACTTACATTTCATGAAAAGTTTTCTAACAGCCTTTGCATGGAGTAGAACACATTTAATTTTTTAGACCACTTCACGCTGTCGGCCGCCATTTTGAATTGGGACAAACACGCCAGAATTATCACAGGCAGCCCAGCCACTTCTCCTGACGATGTTTATTTTAATAATTTATTTACTATTTTATTGATACGCTAAAAAGACAAAAAAATGCGCGCGCTTGTTTTAATTTGCTTGGCGCGCGCGCTCTTGTTATGCATGGGTTTCCTGTGGTAATATCCTCCCGATCAAGGAGGATTGGCAGAGCTTCCCATGAAGCTTTGCGCACAAATTTCCGTAGTGACCGGAAGTGAATAAATTGGAACAGCTGATTCTGTGGTTGAGATTTGGTTTTTGAAGTTGTTTTTTTATCGTTTTTTGGCGAAAAATAGACAAGAGAAATGCAAGAAAACCTTCTCTAACACGTGTTTTCCATTTCAGAAAACTTTAAAACATCGTGATCTGTTTTTGTTGATTTTTTTCGTCGCTTTGAATTATCGGTTTTTTCACCGTTTGTAGAAAATGCCGGGACAGTGACAAACAACCCAACAAAATAAGTAAAAATCAGCTTGAAAAATTGAACATATAGGAAAAATACCCTTATTAACTGATAGAAGAAGAAATTTGGATGTTAATTTTTAGAAAGGGCTCCAAAGGGCTCCATGTTTTTGTGATGAACAAAAGACATGAACATTGCCCTTTTACGGTTGAAGAACTATGAACTAGAAAGCCAATATGACGTGTGGTTGATGGGAAGGGCAAAACCTCGGCTAAGGAATTAAAGCTATCTTCGAGTTATGGAGTTGATAACTAAATGGCTTTCACCGATAAAGACATGGTTTTCTGACGAATGAGTTTGTGTGGCTACAAATTTTACTTTAGTAAGGAAACCAAAACTTAAAGATATAAAAAAAGACTTTCCATCTTTCCAATTTTAGTTTAATTTACAAAGCAATACAAACTGAGTTTCACAAGCAAAAAAGTGTAAATATTCAAAGAAAACGACTTGGTTGAGCATTAATTTTCAAACGACGCCAGTCAGCTTAAATTAAACAAAGTTTTTTTTTCTTACTTACGTACAAAAGTCATGTACAATGTACAGAAGAAGATTTCCAAACTTGACCGTCGCCACGAGACAACTTGTACATTATTCGTAAAAATCCAACTACGCCAGTGAAGAGATGTTTTAACATACATGTAAGCTATTGGTAAACAGCCAATAGATAATTCAAATCGACTAGCTTCTCGTTTACCAGCAAATTAAATCCTCATTCTGTAAGCCTCTTTCAAGCTTCAGCTTCAGCCAAAAACACGGCTTTCAATTCACCATGTTTAACGCTGCCTGATTCATCGAAGAGCACGTAAAGACTTGCAAATCTTGAAGAACTGTAAGTTATATGGTCTTATATTTTTACCGTTTCGTCTTTTTTCGAGTCATAGTTCCATTAATATAAAAACAGAAAACTCTTTGCTCAGCATAATTTCTGCCAGATTCCTTCGATGAAAGTTGTCAAACTATTGTCAAAAACGCCGCTTCTTGAGTCACACTGATTAGTCAAAAGTACGAACACTTTTGTCCAAGTTTTGAGAATATTATTAGTTTTGATCATAAAAACAACACAATTTGATCGTTCTTGATAAAAGCCATAGAAGATAGTTTTCTATGACTCTCGCTGACTACAATTTGCAAGGTAGTTTTGATGTAAATGTCTGTAAAAGGGAACCCAAAAAAACTCCAGTTTCGGCTGTTTTCTCAGGAAAACTTGTGACCAATGACGGTATTTATCTCTAAACATAGACAACTTTCGATAACAACCTTTTGCGTCTGTCCATAATCAAGGCAATGCAGAATTATTGTGGTTTTGTCCATAAATGCTTTCGACTTACGAGCTCCTATCTCTAAGAAATCCATCGCCAAATGACTGATCACGTGATCAGCAAAAAGTGATAATATAAGTTGTGCGCAAAGCATTATGGGAAGATCTGCCAATCCTCCTTGCTCCCGATATCCCACGGGACGAGCGCGCGCTTGTTGTGAATGGGTTTCCTGTGGTGATCCCGCGGGACAAAGCTACTTTTTTCTCACAAACTACGCTTTGTCCCGCGGGATCGCCACAGGAAACCCATTCACAACAAGCGCGCGATATTACCACAGGAAACCCATGCATAGCAAGCAAGCGCGCCAAAGCAAATTAAAACAAGAGCGCGAATTTTTTGTCTTTTTAATAAATTATTAAAATAAACATCCATTGTCAGGAGAAGTGGCTGGGCTGCCTGTGGAATTATTAGAAATTCCCATCACTAGCATATAGAGAATTTGTATTGCGCATGTCTAAAGCTTGGTTTTGCAAACAAGCTTGCCGCCATATTGGATGACATGAGACGGTGTTCCAGTCTTTGAACTATGATCTACGCCCATGTAATCATGTACTAGAAAAAATCTCCTTGAAAGTTTAAACAATATCAGCAGGCGTGTCGATGTGAATAGTTTTTTAGTGATGCTTTGTCGTAGATTACGAAATATACTAGAGGAAAAATGGCCGAAACGAGGAAACATGGACGAAAACCATGCTTCCTTTAACGATGCTTGTAGTCATCAGAGCAAACTTTTCAAGGAACTGCCAATTCAAGGTAAGAGAATAAATGCTAAATACTGTTATATTTGCGATTTCGCATAAATAGTCATGTTTGTTGTGAATTGTTTAACGTCAAAAACCTGTTCATTTTCGAGATTTTGCATTGACTTTTGCCACATTTCTACTTGAAATTTAGAGTTCTAGCAGTGGCCCCACCAAAGAAAAACAAGGAAAATTAGAAACTTTAATAACTACTTTATAACACTGAATAATTAGTTTATATCAATTTATAGTCCTATTGAGTGAGATTTTACAATTTCTGAAGTATGGTCTTGAATAAATTACTTTTGTGTGAATATTGCCGGTTATTATTTTTCATTTCATGTGATGTTCGGAGTTGTATTTGTTCTAAGACTATCTGAAAATTGTCATACAGCTATTATATTTTTGATTTCTTTAGGTTGATTTCCTCGGATGTACTTATAATATTGTCTAATGATATATTTTATTTTAACATTTCGAGCTGTCAAATTGTTTGTCTTTGCAGCACTTCTTCGTATGAATTGGTAGTTTAGAGGTCTTCATAATGCCCCCACCAAAAAGTTATTACTATAAATAATTTTCATACTAGCTGCAAAATCAAAATAAGTGATTTACTGCTGTCCAACTGTAGTCCTATGTACTCTAATTTGCGATTTAATAGGAAGTGTTCCGTAATGGCGGCCATGTTGGAGCTTTGTAAATGAACAATGGCTTTTTATGCCATATGGCTTTTTGAAAGATTTTCATATGTATATCATTGTTTTTGAAAATATTCCTTCAAATATATTGATTGATAACTACATACAACTTGTGAATTTACATTATGCACATTTATTTATAGATTCTTTACTGTGTACCATAAATAAACCATGTGAATTGGCAAATTCAATCAAATAAAAGTACAAATTTTTAATATTTCTTACATGATTATGTAAGTTTGTTTTACATAATGAAAAATACCTTAAACTATCAATATTGCAATTGAAAAAAATTAGTACTATGCTGCCACAACTTGATGGAGTGATTCATTATACTTGTGAAATAGTTTGTTGACTAAATTGTGCAAATCACTTGTACATACATGTATCATTCTCTAGCTTTATAGAGAGACTACACACAAATTAACTCCTGCTAATGTGGTCCTCCAATCACGCCAAAGCACCCTTTCAAGATAGTCCAAATTGTAACCGACAGAAATTATGGCTCCTCTGTTTCCATGACTGTGGCTGTCAAACAAACAAATACTGCCATTGTCAAAGCAAAAGGCCATTGACTTGTCAGGGCGAACAATTTATTATTACAACTGCAAATCTAGAATTCTGTCCTCTGTGATTGTTGATATATATGCTTCTATAAGTATTGTCTGTTAAAAAATCCTGTGTCATCAATTATTGTGAGAGTATTGAGATTGGTGTTTCCTTTTAGATTCTAGTATTCTAGATCTAGTATTCTAGCTAGATTCTAGCTATAGATTCAAGTATTCTAGATCTAGTATTCTAGCTAGAATACTAGATCTAGAATACTAGAATCTAGCTAGATTCTAGCTAGAATACTAGAATCATCACATGAAATGAAAAATAATAAACAGCAATATTCACACAGAAGCAATTTATTCAAGACCATACTTCAGAAATTGTAAAATCTCACTCAATAGGACTATAAATTGATATAAACTAATTATTCAGTGTTATAAAGTAGTTATTAAAGTTTCTAATTTTCCTTGTTTTTCTTTGGTGGGGCCACTGCTAGAACTCTAAATTTCAAGTAGAAATATGGCAAAAGTCAATGCAAAATCTCGAAAATGAACAGGTTTTTGACGTTAAACAATTCACAACAAACATGACTATTTATGCGAAATCGCAAATATAACAGTATTTAGCATTTATTCTCTTACCTTGAATTGGCAGTTCCTTGAAAAGTTTGCTCTGATGACTACAAGCATCGTTAAAGGAAGCATGGTTTTCGTCCATGTTTCCTTGTTTCGGCCATTTTTCCTCTAGTATATTTCGTAATCTACGACAAAGCATCACTAAAAAACTATTCACATCGACACGCCTGCTGATATTGTTTAAACTTTCAAGGAGATTTTTTCTAGTACATGATTACATGGGCGTAGATCATAGTTCAAAGACTGGAACACCGTCTCATGTCATCCAATATGGCGGCAAGCTTGTTTGCAAAACCAAGCTTTAGACATGCGCAATACAAATTCTCTATATGCTCCCATCACTTTGACTTCCTGTAACTCCGCTCTTTTTTATGGATTTTCGAAATTTCGTACTTTTTGAAAAGATAGCGTCGATCTTTTTTAGGACTCTTACTGTGATGAAAATTAGAAAGCTATTTTTTGAGAAAAAAGAATCAGTTTTGTTTTCCAAATAAAACATTCGGCGCACGAATTTTCGAAATTTTAATATTAGAACCATTCGTGAAAAACGGGGCGTCTCAAAAAAATTAGTTAAAACACTTGCATTGCTTTTATTTTCAGTCCTACAACTGGTGTCCATAGCTGCTGTTTATTAAAGTTTAAATTTCGAAAATCCATCAAACCAGAGCGGACTTACGGGAAGTCAAAGTGATGGGAATTTCTAATAATTCTGGCGTGTTTGTCCCAATTCAAAATGGCGGCCGACAGCGTGAAGTGGTCTATAGTCTCACGAACTTGAAGAGGCTCACTTTTTCGTTTTGAAAACTACCGTGCGAGCAGAATCTTCTTTGACCTCCTTCAGGTTCAAAGACGATTCTGCTCGCAGGGTATTTGAAAACTTGAACATCGAGCTAATTTAAATCGCAAGGTTGTCGATCAGCCGCCCGCCGTCTATCGACTTGATCGCGAGCTCGGAATTTCGAAAAATATCTCCTTTGAAAAGTGAAACCATTTCCGAGATGCGGAGACCGCTTTCAAGAAGATCGCGGACAGACTTGAAAACGAGGCATTTTCGGGCAATGTCAACAAAATAGCAGAAAGATTTTTCTGAACAGACGATTCAAAAACAATCACATTTTAGACCTCATTTTTCCATGGAAAAATCATTACTTCTATCATTACATATCGACAACTGAATCCATGTAGAATTCCGCTGATATAAAGAATATACTGTTTTTGGCGACTTTTTGAAATTAAAATCGATCACTGAGTCAAAGATCCCCGACTGGAAATCCCCACAAAAGAGTATTGATAAAAGGAGAAAATAAATGCTTCAATTGAAGAATAACTCATAAAAACATTCAAGATTCAATAGAAAATAACTTATTGATCATTTTGTTTATCAGAGTATTAATGTTTTTGTACAATAAAGTCATAAAATTCTCAACTTACAGCTTTTTTAGTCGGAAACATCCAATCGCTCGTTGATCGTTACCAGTAAAACAGTACATCTTCTAAAATCAGCTCTATTAACTTGAAATATTATCAAATATTGATGTAGACTTCCAGATACGAGACATGATAAAGACTGAAAGAAAATACCTTATAAAAAGCCTTTTTTGTAGTCAGCTGCTAGCCCTTTCACAGAGCCGAAACGGCTCAGCTGATATCGCCCTTCAAAACTCTGTTCTTTAGTTTCATATTATAGCCAGAAATGAAAGTCCAGATAGTTAGTTCAAAATCATTACAAAGCTGGAATCCTTTAGTTTTGTCTTACAGCTTAAATGAGAGCCTCAAAAAGATGTTATTTTAGCCTTAAGGCCCGGTAATACGAGCAACAAAATCGTGCAACTTGTCGCGCAACATTGTTGCGTTGCAAGTTGCAGAGCAAATGTTGCTCGTATTACCACCCCGCGCGCAACAAATTTTCTTTGTTGCACGAAGTAGAAGTACTGTCTACTTTTTGCAACAAAGAAATTTTGTTTTCCAGCCGTGTTTACAATGTACGAGCGCCGAATCATCGATTTTTTTATATTTCTTTGTTTTTTTTGTTTTTTGTTTCATTTATTATTAATTTTTTGGGTGCAAAAAGTGGGGGGCCGCGGTTTCATATTTCATATTATATAAACATAAAGCCTTTTCTTATAGCCAGAATGTGAAAAATCTTCATAACTTTAAAGGAATGGATATGTAGCAAATGCCCCTCAAAACGCTGAAAAATGCATTTCCAAGGACCTTATTTTTCAAATTTTCTGGGGCGGGGGGTATGCAGACCCCCAGACCCCCCTAGGTTGCTCCCACCTTTGGTGGTCGTTAGCCCCACCGCCCACCTCCACCCCACCCCCAATCGATTTTACACTCCGCGGTCCCTGTGTATAGCAGATTATCCCTTGGCAACACCCTTAGAACTACACAGATTGTATAGCAGAGTATCCCTTGGCAACACCCTTAGAACTACATAGCTTGTATAGCAGAGTATCCCTTGGCAACACCCTTAGAACTACACAGATTGTATAGCAGAGTATCCCTTGGCAACACCCTTAGAACTACATAGCTTGTATAGCAGAGTATCCCTTGGCAACACCCTTAGAACTACATAGCTTGTATAGCAGAGTATCCCTTGGCAACACCCTTAGAACTACATAGCTTGTATAGCAGATTATCCCTTGGCAACACCCTTAGAACTACACAGATTGTATAGCAGAGTATCCCTTGGCAACACCCTTAGAACTACATAGCTTGTATAGCAGAGTATCTCTTGGCAACACCCTTAGAACTACATAGCTTGTATAGCAGAGTATCCTTGGCACACCTTAGAACTACATAGCTTGTATAGCAGAGTATCTCTTGGCAACACCCTTAGAACTACATAGCTTGTATAGCAGAGTATCCCTTGGCAACACCCTTAGAACTACATAGCTTGTATAGCAGAGTATCTCTTGGCAACACCCTTAGAACTACATAGCTTGTATAGCAGAGTATCCCTTGGCAACACCCTTAGAACTACATAGCTTGTATAGCAGAGTATCTCTTGGCAACACCCTTAGAACTACATAGCTTGTATAGCAGATTATCCCTTGGCAACACCCTTAGAACTACATAGCTTGTATAGCAGAGTATCCCTTGGCAACACCCTTAGAACTACATAGCTTGTATAGCAGTATCCCTTGGCAACACCCTTAGAACTACACAGATTGTATAGCAGAGTATCCCTTGGCAACACCCTTAGAACTACATAGCTTGTATAGCAGAGTATCTTGGCAACACCCTTAGAACTACATAGCTTGTATGAGTATCATTTGGCAACACCCTTAG
>JALIZF010001047.1:0-131029 GCA_029948255.1 Telmatactis stephensoni | reverse complement strand
GGGTTGGGGTTATGAACTATCCTACAATCTTTTTTTTTTACAAGCTCGTGTTTGGTTTGTGAGGAAGATGTTATGTTAGTATTTACAGAACAATGGATTGTTTTTTTAGACAAGGTTAAAGATAGAAGAGACAGTGAAAAAGATTGCTACTCTAGCTACTAACAGTGATGCCCTACTCTACACTGTATTGCACAAGCCTGCAGCACCACGTAACTTTGATTGTTACAAGAAAGCCATCAAAACCTTTAAAACATCGTGTTTTAATTTTGTGGAGGTAGGAATTGATGTATGGTAAATCTAAGATAGTTTCATGACACTACATACATTCTACATCCACAAACGTGTACATGCGTACATCTAAGTACCAGAAAAAAGCCACGTAACGGAACACACATCAACGTTATTTGCTACTAAGGCTATGTCAAAACTAATTAGTATTAATTTGAAAATGAACCGCTTTTTTCGTTCTTCTTAGACATGCACACACGCACACCCACAAAACGAAACGAAACGAAACAAACAACAGCAAAAGCAACGAGAACAAACCCCGATATCTTAGTGTAGATGGAGGGTCCAACCGTAGCATAAGATGTGTGCAAATTTTCGGATTATTGTGAATGTAGCTACGTTAACTTTTGTTGTTCTCCACATGTAGCTACCTTAAAAGTCAATAAAATTGCGTTTTAATTTCTCTCTTTTTTTCACAGTACGAGTATGCATTACGTCATGTCTATGTGCTGTCGAACCTTTGTGAAAATAACATCCCCGTGCAAAGGTAAAACAAAACGACAACAAAAGAAGCTGGGCTTAAATGAATTTTTGGCTGGACAGAACAGCCAAAATGTACAAAGCTTTGTTCTTCATTATTTTTGGTGTAAAGCTACACCAGGAATGTCTTTTTCAGATATGTCTTCTTGAGATATGACTCTAATAACCCTATGTTTTTAAGCCATTTTGGTTTCTGTCCAGCCAAAAAATCAATTTGTTACTGGTTAGGTACAGTTTATCACTCATGAGAAGCCGAGGAGCCAAAAAGACTGAGAGATAGAGAGTGGTGCAAGGGGTGGATTTAGAGGAGGGATTCAGGGGGTGCGCACCCCCCCCCCCTCCTGAGACGACTTTAAGTCCTTTATTCTCAATATAATTTTCATATTTTCATACACCACAAGTTCTCTAGGAGACATTAACTGTACCGCTGTTTCAATTTGACTTGTGTCTTATCTTTAGGATACAGATGGCTATCAGTGGGGCGTGCCGTGGTCAGAAACCTTAAACAGCTTAGCTGTTGTCATGGAAACCAACTTTGCATCGTGCTTTATAAATGTCTAGAATAATAGTTTGCTATCGTTTCAAAGTGTATAGCTATTAGTATTTGCAAAAACATTTGTTACGCGACACTTTGCTAGGTAATTATATATTCTCAGTGATTTTGTAGTTTACTAGTTAATTTGGCAAGGGAAGTTCGTGAGGTAGATTTTTTATGACAGTTTGTTATGGCTAATTGATGGACCTAGTAGGGACAGGTCCAGTTGTACCGTAAATTCTGTCTTTAGTTAGTCTTAGACTTGCAGAGTTACGAATGATCCCAAGCTTTTGTAGAATCGTTTATAGTTGGACATCAATAAGATTGACGTTCCTAACTGTTAGAGCTCATAAGTCAAACTGGACTCGAAGACCCAAGTTGCATTGTGGATCCCGTTTATCGGTTCAGGAGATCTTCTCACGTTGTTCGAGTGGGAAATCGCCGCCAACGAATAGAAAAATAGAATAGAATAGAGTATCCGAATAGAGTATATGTATGGGGCATAGGTATGTAACGCCACGTTTTGGTATTAAAATATTTTATTTGCATGTAATTCAGTTTTCAGTGTAGTTTTAGTTCACCAGTCCATTGGTTGTGTAGGGATGAACAGCAATGGGCGTTGGCTTGTATGTTACTTTCAATTTGCTGTTCAATTTTGTTTCCCTTTCCAACTCTTGTTTTGGACTTCTACAGCACCATACTAGTTTTACTTTACTTTGATATTTTCATTTCAATGAATATACTACAACTAGGATTTTATTTGTGTTTATGACAGCCTATAGTTTGGAATGACAACCCTAACGATCTTTACACTTTACAACAATATGTGCCATGCAGTTGATATTTCGTATCAGTAGAAAATACACGGTACACGAAGAATACAGCCAATCAGGATTCAAACGATCAGGCTAAACTCCTTCCTTACCATTTTCCACTCATGAAATCTGGTCAATTATCGTATCATTCGTTACCTAGTAGGAATTTCGATATTCATTTTCGTCTAAGATTTACTGCTTCTATTTACTGATAGCCATAGTGTCCTTCAACAATTTTACACACGAATGCTTGCTCCATAAGTCCTAAGGTACGTTCGATTCACTCCTGGTCTATCCTAAGATATATTCATTTCTGGCTCTTTCTAACACGATCCATGACTTGTGTGTGTTGTTTTACAATGATCTCTACTACTGAAGGATCAGCCAGGGTAGACACATCCCCCAGTTCGTCAGGTTTGTCTTGTGCTACTTTACGCAATATACGACGCATGATTTTGCCTGAACGTGTCTTGGGAAGACCGGGTACTACCTGGTACGTTAAAAACGAAAGAAAACATTAGGGAAATGAGATAGTTGGCAAAATCCTTGAACGTAAATCATAGAAACTCCCTTTCCATTCCAGTGCCCCTTTCCCTCTCCCTCCCGAAAGATGCTGTCCTGATCCATCGAGAGGACGTTGATTTTCTCCTAGAACTGGGACAAAGGCAAAAACTTACAAGCTTTGCCCAAACTTTGTTGGCGCGATTGGATAAAATTATTCGCGCGTAATCAATGTTACATCAAAACAAGTCCACTCCATTCGCTTTTCAAAGTAGTTGTGGTTGAAATCCTGAGAACCTATTGGTATATAGTTGGCACGCCATAGCAAGACTCTACGCTATGCCGATAAAACATCCAAAAAATCTTTAGTTAAAACTCGCCATTTTACAGAGAAAACATTTTCTTTATTGTATACATACGTATCCAGTTTCCTATTTGAGGAACAACACAGCAACAAATAGTGCCTTCTCTACCTTGGGTGTTTGTCTGGTATACGGCTCACTTGTCTACACCATAAAAGGCTTTTCAGTTATATCCAAGTGTGCGTGCAAGGTATGGGCGATTCTTTTACAAACAATTGCAAAACATTTGTACACATATTCGGAAACCCAAGGCGTATAAGAGGGGGATAGGAAGGCAATAGTTCTCGGAGATGATTTGTGTATGTTTACCTGAATTATCTCTGGAACTGCAAATGCACCGATCTTGCTTCGTACAATTTGTTTAAGATCTGCGCGTAGTTGTTCTGGACTTATATCAGCGTCGTCTTTAAGAGTCGCATAAGCGTAAATACCTGAAATAACGAAAATAGTTCTCAAGGGAACACTTACAATGAGGATACTTGTACGTAATGCCAAAGGTCTCATTTCTTTTCACAGGCGGAACTGGTCGAAACGCATACGACTATCTATAGAGTGATGGATCATGAATCGTTTTAAATAGCAAAAAGTTTCATTTCCCTTGAGCGAAAAGCTCTTTTGACCATTAACATGGCTGTCGTGAAATAGACCCTGGCCTTAGCTGTAGTGATTTCCAGGGTGGGGTGAGGGGAGGGGAGGGGGGGGGGAGAAGAGAACTATTGTTTTATTCCTTAGACAGGAAATTACTGCAAGAGGTTTAAGCTTTCAGTATCAAATATCAACCAACCTTCTCCCTTGATTGGATGTGGAAATCCAACTACAGCAGTCTCAGCCACAGCTTCGTGATTATCCTGTAGGGAACAAAACAATTATGATGGATATATGCCTTCCTGTCGTATTGTCATTCGTTATTAATTATCAAACGACTTATTGACGAAATAAATTTATTTACTGTAATAGAGAATCAAAATTAAGCTTCATGTACAAAAACGACAGATAGTAAAATAAAGAGGGATGCTTTTTCGCGCCTTCGTTTGACGTTGGAACGCGAAGGTGACTTTTTACGTTTACGGCACTCGCGAAATGACTCGCTGCGTTGAAACGCCCAATGCCACCGCGCGCGAAAAAAGCAGGCTACGTGATCCTCTGCCGTCCGCCGTTTTTGCAAGTGAAGGTTAACTAATCTCGTTTAGATATTTGCCGAGTGAAACGTTGATTTCGTAAGCTGTAGCTGCACAAGTTAATTCAGCGATGTTTATTCTTACCATAGCGTCTTCTACTTCCGCTGTCCCCAGTCTTTTACCGCTGACATTAATAACATCGTCCATTCTACCAGTAATCCTGTAGTGACCATCTACGTCTCGTAAAGCACCATCACCAGTAAAATAAAACCCTGAACAACAAAAAATCTAGTTGGTCGAACGACGTCTAACACCCGTGTGACTAGAACAAAAGGGATTGTGGGTAGGTGCATAATTTCATTCACTTTCAAACTTTGGTTTTGTTTTTAACACAAACAGAGTTCTTTGGTGTATATATAAGGGCGAGGCAAGTTAGATGTCAATTTTCAAGGTGTAATTCATGTGAGTTTGATATCACTTAGTGAGCCTGTATCGTCTTTACGTATATACGCACCATAAGTAAGGTAATATTTAATAGCAGTGTAAAGAAGTGAAGCAGTACTTGACTTACCAGGGTAGGGTCGGTAGTATGTGTCCAGGAATCGTTCATGATGACCATATATGGTTCTACACATACCAGGTGTTGATGAACGGAAGCACAAAGCTCCCTTGACGTTATTTCCTTTTAATTCTTTACCCTACAGAACCACATATAGAGCACAAATATTCATGTTTCGCATGAAATAATAGATATATTACTGGCGCACTGATTGGTCGAGCGACAGACCCGACGCAATGACATTACAGTATATAGACGCACGAATGACGTCACAGAACATTACGCGCGTTCTGATTGGTTGAAATACTTAGATATAAAACAAATAAATTTCATTTTTTCGTGCGTCTGTACTCTTACGCATTGTTCACGCTAAAGCCTAGTTTTAAATTTGACTCAAGCATAAGCACAAACACAAGCAGCAAAAGTTTTCCTTTTTGTTCTTGCGCCCATTATCTCAAAGAAAACGAAGTATTATGCTGCTTGTGCTTGTGGTTGCGTCGCTAGTGAAAACCAGACTTAAAGCGCACAAAGCAAGCAGAAGCGCAAACAACTTATGCAGACTTTAAGTGATTATTATTTCTCATTCGGCAGTGCTTGTTTTTTCCCATCTATGTGATAAATATAATACTTAGCGTACGTTGTTTGCACTTATGCTTACGTCGCTTATTTGAACCAGGCTTTAGTAATAGATGCATAGATGACGTATAGAATGTGGTACTGGACATCGTCTCGTGGCGTGCCTTTTTGTTCTTGCCGGCTCCATTTTGACGTCATCTGTGCATTTAGTAGAATATAGATGCACGGAAAAGTGGAATTTATAATTTAAACAGATAACGCAGACCTGAAACTGAAACAAACCTTTTCATCAACTAAAACTGGTTCAACTCCAAAAAATGGCCTCATTGGGAATTCTGGTTTGACAGGTTCTTTGTAAGCAGATGGTCTTGGAGATATTAGAATACCACCAGTTTCTGGTGAAATAGAATTCACAAGGCAAATGCGGTGAACAAATATGACGCAGAACGCTGTACAAGCTATACAACTCTTACCGTACGAATGCAACTGTCTGGAACGAAAATGGAACTCATTGTCTGTTCGTTAAAGGTGCGGAAATACATGCAACTTGTCGCGCAACATTGTGGTGTTGCAATAAAACATTGCTCGTATTACATAAAAACTTTACATATATTTTAGTTGTTGCATGTTGTTGCAAAAATTTTGTAGCACCAAGTGGAAAGAGCTTGAACTTAAATTTAAGAAAATTGTGCAAGATAATGTTCCAGATTGTCTCCCCAAAAGAGGAGCAAAAAATAAATGTAGCTCACTGTCTGGTAGGTTACCTGTCTGCCACCATGTGTCCACTACAGTACAACGCTTTTCCCCAACAACATCGTTATACCAATGCCAAGCTTCGTCGTTGATTGGTTCTCCAACTAGTACGCAATACATTTTATATCAAATACAGTATATGGCCTTGCGTGACCTGGAATAAAGCTTAGGGGCAGAGCCTGTTCGGGTTTGACTTAAATTATTTGGACCCTGTCCTCTTAAATTCATTTTCAGAACCCTCGGTAAACTATCACTTAATTCCACACCAGTCTTATCGTCAGAGTCCGTCCACAGTAAAGGCCTGGCGTGACATTTGCTGTGACGTCACGCACGCCTTTGTTGCACCACCTGCATGTGTCCACCCTTAGTAAAGTCGCGTTACAAGTTAAAATTCATTACCTACTGTTTTATAATATCATTTTTGAATGTACAACGCGCCCTTGCCGCTTCCAGAAACGAGAGCTCAGAATGTTGCCAGCAACGTTGCAGAATCACATTCACAAGGTGCGGTTTTTTGTGCCCAACATCACAAATGTGGAACACGATTCTACTTCAGTGTTCGTACTATTTTGAAGTATCAAAATTCATTGACTTTCATGGACTATCCCCCATGACTATTTTGTTTTTTTCCATTACCAAAATTTAGTGATACTTCTAATGAAACTGGGATCACTTTCCATTTAAAAAAATAGAATATCATCTCGTATTCCATAATTAAGCTATTTTTTTTTCTCATGTCATTTTCCACGACCTTAATCAAAATTCCATGACTTTCCAGGCCTTGAAATAAAATCTTGAAATTCCTTGAATTTGCAGGTTTTCCATGACCCGCACGAACCCTGTACTTTTGCGACAGTTGAACTCGATATCAAGCGCGGCGTCGGAAGGCGCAGACGTATAGTACACGGCAAGATTCCTCATTTCTTGCGCGATGTCGTAGCAAAAGTTGCGGAGCCTTGTCAAGTCCTCAATACATTAGGGGGCTTAAGCAGGAGACGTTTTTGTCAACACGGACGTCAAATGCGCGTTTTCGTTCATCCGTTCGCCGTTGTAGATGAAGTTGCTGTTCTTGGTAAAAGATGAAAAAGCCTTAACTGACTTTCTGCTTGACGAAGACGGACACATCATCTATGATGGCGAACGGATGAAGAAGAACTTCACACTGCGGTGGCGTCCTTGTTGACAAAAATGTCTCCTGCTTAAGCTCCCTATGTCAATTAAAAACGCATACATTTCGATGCATTCCGGCCTTGAAAGATCGTTCTTCCTAATCGAAAAAGTACCGATTCAAAAGCGTTCTCCAATTTGAAACGCGGCTCTAAAGGCCCAGACACACGGTACAACTTTTCCCGAAACATTTGCTGAAACACAGCGCGCAACACGATTGCACCGTGTGTCCACCACTGAAATGTCTCTTGCAATGTTGCGTGCATTAGTTCTGGACAGTTGCAGAAGTAGATCTCGATCCTACTTCTGCGGCTGTTGCGCGAAACGGTTCGCGAAACACTGGAATGGGTGGACACACGCTGCAACATTGTGTTGCGCGTGATGCTTCAGCAAATGTTTCAAGAAATGTTGAACCCTGTGTCCGGGCCTTAAGTGTAGACGAAAATGGGAGGGGAGAGTCACAAGACGCTGAGGTCAATCGCACCACGTGAACTCTGTCTGATGCGGTTTTTAAGGTGAGAAAAGGAAGCGAAGTATCTTGTGTAGACATGAAGCTTTTACTGCGTTTTCGGTCAGAAAAAAGGTCTTGCAAACAAACAAAACAAAACAAGAAAATGTGGACGGGAACGAATAGAAAGCGCTTTGTTTTCATGTCTCCACTTTAACAAAGCGTTCTTGAACCGATGCATTTTCAATGAATATCATGAATGTTTTCCATTGTTTCTGAGTGCAGGACGAGAGGCCGAAATGCGTCAAAATGCATGCGTTTCCAAGGGAACGCATTTTCGTACGTTATTTTATCTATTATTTTTATCCGTCAAAACGTTTGACGAAAATATTTCCATTGCTAGAAGGAAAAGAATTCCAAGTTTCTTTTTAACTTCTTCTAGAAGAGAACATTGCTTACCAGTTCCCAAGACACGTAATGATGACCTGTCATACTTGGTGACGTAAGAATCACCTGACTTTAACAACAGTCTAACAGCAGTTGGAGAACCGTAAAATTGATTAATCTTAAGTCGTTCTACCATTTCCCAGTATCGTCCAGGGTCAGGATATGTAGGGGTACTTTCAAAGAGAACACTTGTAGCCCCATTAGATAAGGGTCCATATACAACATATGAGTGGCCTGTGATCCATCCTATATCAGCAACACAGCCAAATATGTCTCCATCTTGATAGTCAAAGCAGTACTGAAATGACCAGGGAAAATAAACACTTAGAAGAAATGGCAGTCAATTGACGCCTGAGCCAAAGAATGACACCTCAAATGGCTGCAGCAAGGCATAGGCATGGCAATGCACATCAAGGAGGATGAAACTACAGAGATTCACCACCTGGGAAAACCAGATTGGCCAGTTCTTCTGGCTATAGATGAAGTTATATTTTGGTCATGGGCTCCAACATCAACTTAACTCTCATGCAGGTAGCCTGTGTAGCTGGCACAAGGGAACATGGTCCCATTTGTGCTGCCAGTTAGAAGTTCTACTGACCTTCTGGAACCCACCACAAGTGGTTTTTATCTCAGAGTTTGCTCTAAGGCAGTTATAACATGACACTAGCTAAGATACTGGGCCCTCTTTGGGCTCCCTGTGTCACAAAGGACAGACGAATATCTTTACTAATGAGACAAATTTCACAATACAATTATTTACCTTCATTGTAAGGTTAGAATAGAGTAAATACCCAGCTTGTGTGTGTAGAATACCCTTGGGTTGACCTGTACTACCAGATGTATATAACAGAAACAAAGGGTCTTCACTTTCTAGAGACTCTGGTTCACATTCTACTGAATGTTCTGACATAGCCTGAAAATAAGCGGAAAATGTAGAGATGAATAAATTGATTGTGATTGTGTCTTAGCTTTTTGAATTTTCATTTTTCTTCAAATCATCCACATTTTATTTTCTGTCATAAATGGTAGGGACATATCTAATCAGCATGCAGGGACCTTGTGGAGGGTGAGCTCTGGAGGCTTTTGGCCCAAAGCCCCCTAATTCTTCTAGAGAACAACATCCATTTCAGAAAAAATGATAGCCCCCAATCAAAACTACCCTCTGCAGTTCCTTGCACATTATCTTCTCACTTGTTTCTTTTTATATAACTTTTGTCTGCCTTTGCTTATACTTTGACTTACCTCTTCTAAAGGAATATCTAGTTTTCCCATAGGGACATCCCCACCAGTACGTTTCATTACAAACACTCTTTTTACACCAGGACTCTTAGAAACTGCCTCATCTACAACTCTCTTTAGTTCTGAGACTTTACCACCACGTAGAATCTGATCTGATGTTATCACTGTTTCTGCTTGAGCTGCATAAACAAAAATAATTTACTTACTGAGCTTCTGATTTGCAACTTCTATCTTACTGTATTGCTTCTATTTGAAGACATCTATTTCTGTGACAAAAGTCACTACTGATCAAAACTTGAATTCTCCTTTAGAATTGATAACTTTTTAAGGAGAAGTTGGAATTTGGTCAGCAATCACTGTTTTTGCATGGATCTCATTATTTTTTATCTGGTCAACATACAAAATGAACTTGTAAAATGGGAGATTTTCATATTCCTTTTTTCTAGAATAGGGACTATAAAGTCACATACTAATAAAATATAGGTAGCTTCACAAATCATATTGTCATGGATATGTCTATGATATGTTAAAAATATGTGTCAATCCTACAGTAGCTAAACAAATTAAAAAAGCTAACAAAACCATGTCACTATCCCAGACATCCGTCAAATAACCAACAATATTTAAAAATGAAGGTCATAAATACCATCATTTATTCTGCTTGCCAATGCATCAGCACTAAATCCAGCAAATACAACACTGAAACATTGAAACATTGAAATAGAACTTTAATCATTTTTCAAAGGCAGTGGAGCAGAAGGCTCTGCCACCTCTGCTTTGGGGAATGTACTGAATAAGAGACTGCAGGGAATTGGTGTGCTCTTAACTTGAGGATGAACCCCCCCCCCTCACTTTTCAGAGGGCTTTGCTGCCTCTGCTTTTAGTCTACTTTGCAGCCATATTTAGTCTTGCCATACAATGTCCTTTCTTATGTAACAACAAGGGCGGATCCAGGGGGAGGGTCGCGGGGGTCAGGACCCCCTGTGTTTATCAATGAATATGTCATGAATTTGCGACAGCAGTAACTTTTTTCTGTGAAAAGACTCACTTTTAACATTCACTGAAATATCACTAAGCAATGCCAACCCTCTACCCATTCAGTTGTAAATATAATACTTTTGTTTCTAATAAAAAGTGTTAAAAAATCACTAGTCTAAGCAATTAATGTCATATTTTCAGCGAGTTTCAATGGCTTAAGACCTTTTCGTTTGGGTTCCCTGTTTGTAAACGTCACGTGACCCCCACCTTTGAAAAATCCTGGATCCGCCCTTGAACAATACAGCTGTAAGAGAAAAAAGTACTTGTCTTTTTTGTAAATGTCTTGTCAGACATTCAGTCTAGTAAAACAAATATTGACAATATGAATTCGGTCTAGATACCTCTATATACTGTACCTGTGTGGTGCTCCTATTCTTGCACAGGCTAACATTGCTGCAACAGCTAATGGAGATACTGGCATATAGATACAAACTATATCTCCTTTCTTAATACCATGACTTTTTAACATATTTGCCATTCTGTTTACCATCTCATATAATTGTCTAAGAAACAACAAATTATTTATATCTTTATATAACTGATCATCACTTTTGTTAAGAAGATGTTTAAGAAGTATGATAGTGCTGTATTTCAGAAAGCCATACTGAAAGAAAGAACAATGAAAGAGAAAAAAGAAAGGAAGGGAGGGATAGCAAATAAATGTTGAAAAAAGTTATCAGAAAAGCGAGAAACCACAATTAAATGAATGAATAAATGGATGGCTGGATGAAAGAATTAATGAATGAGGTGATAGATGCACAAACTAGGACTCACATATATGAAACATGCTCGACATCTCCTGGTTCGTCCTTTTCCCAAATGAGAGCTGTACGATTTGGATTCGACCTCATATGCCGATCAACACAGTTTTCTGGTATTGATAACAATATAATATTTACGGAAAAATTTCATAGACTAGGTAATCTCAGTAATCTATGAGTTTGTTTCGTGACTTTTTTAAAAGTAAACCTTGTACAACATGTAAGTGGCTTTGTAACTGTTAATTGGCTTCTACAATATAGTATCAATTTACAATTTAAGAATTTCGCGCAACACTTTAGGTGTTGATAGCCTTTCTAATTTCCAGTATTTCAAAACAAAAACAATTGTAGTAAAATTATCAGAGCAAGGTGCAATCAAAATAAACAAAAAGTCAACAGACGAAGACGACTACTAATCTAGTTAATCTTGGTAATAAAATCATTGGTCAAGTAAGGACGATTTTTATTGCTAGTCATATAACATGTACAGTTACATACCTGCAACGTTAATTTGTCCACCTAAAAACCATTGATGTTTTCCTTCGTGCATATTGCAGTCCATTACTGTATCAAAGGGCTTCCTCCATTGTAAACGTGTCGCACCAAGTTGACCCCAAAACGTTTCAGGATCTCTAATGCTATGATCGTACTGCACGTCATTCTCAGGCGAAACATAGCTCAGTCTTGGAGGAGTGTAATCGCCTTTAAAGAAAGATGAAGCTCCTCTGCATGCAATTACAGCAGCTCGCCGAGGAATCAAGATTCGGGACAGAGTCAAGCACGCCATGTTTCCTTACTTGCACGTGACCAATGCATTACGGTAAATGTAACGTTGGGGGTAGGGGTGAGTAGCAAGGCGCCCTGGTGAGTAGAGCACATGGAAGAGAACACGCATGAATGAAAAAAAACTAGACGCCTAATAGGCGTTCACTCGGGCTACACCTGTGTATAGTACTTGGGGAGAAATGGAGAACAGAAGTTGATGGAAACCAGTTTGACTTGTCAGTGTCTTTTGATTGCAAAAATGCATGACAAGTACTCCCAGAGTAGAACACAAATTATATTGGGGAGAAAGTAGTTTGTACATAATTGTGCCACATCATGGTGGTTATTAATATACTGCTGGTCTTTTTATCATGCCAGACATATACAGTATACAGTCTGCTTTATTTTGTAAATGCCTACCAAATGATCCAATATGATCTATAGATAATACATTATAGCTCACACAATTTAAATTTCTATTCTGTACTTTTTTACTTTGATTTATGGAAACAAAACTTACAAACTGTGGCAGACTGTTTCGATGTCCAAGTTAAAATGATTTTGATATTGCTGTTGTCACATTGGTAGATTCTAGAAGTACCACAGTTACCTTTCTATGAAATCATTTCAGTTTCTTAACACAATTTTTCAATACATGTATTACCATGTTTTTAATATGGAGCAGATCAATGATTACAGCAGTAGTCAGTTGCTGATGCTTTATTTGAAGAAGTGTAATGTCATACAATATATGCTCATTACTGATACCATATATGGCTCCTCCATGCACATCAATCTGATACTACTACATACAGTAATATCTTCAATTCAATCCACTTTATCTTGTTTCTGTGAATATGGTTGCACAAAGCTTGTACAAATTTGTGGTTGAGTATCACTTTTCATTGATTGAAAATATCATTTTGTACATTCTAAAATTATTCTTCAATTGTTGCTACTTATAAGGTCTCATAAACATTACTATCATTTCCATGATTATCCATCACTATATTTAACATTGAGCATGCAGATTGACAATAAAGTGCATTCAATATAATCATGACATTGTACAAAATACAGATTGCATTAAATATTTATAAGTTAATAATAAAAAATCATTTGTTTTCCATTGTTTATTTGGTGTAATTTTGCACCATTTACTAATTCCTGTTTCCTGGCTTAATTATTGAATACACCCTAGTCACCTTATTACACAAAGGCAAGAATTTCCTAGTCTTTCTAGTGGTGAAATATTATTAATTTAAACAAACTACTGATCTATTAATTAAGACAATATCTCCGTGTCTTACATGTCTGTCCTCAAGTGAAGTTCGCTGCCACAAATCGATCTGTTTCGACTGTTCTTGGACGATCAATACATTATAACTTGATTACAACTGCTGGTAAGAAGGTCATCACTAAATTCGAGAATTCGATATTAACGATTAAAGCAAAGTATCTTGAGATTAAAAGCCAATAGTTCGAAAAATCTGAAAAATTCCGATTGATAGCGTCCGCCATTTTGTTCTCAATCTCTCGCGACCACAGGAACCTGGAAGCCTCGTGGTCAACAGTGTACCCCAAAGGCTTCTGGGTAATTTGCCGATTTGCGACGTTGATCATGGATGGATTGATAGACCGAAAAGGTAAACCTAGACTCGAGCTACCACAGGTAGCCCGAGTAATTATAATTCCAAGCAAAAACCAACCATACCGTGGTTCATACTTGTTCTTGGGTACATATTTTATATTCTAATCAGTGATGGCTGGAGGAAGGAAGGAACTCGAAGATCTGTTCGAAAAGCTTGCCATCAAAACTCACACCATTGAACATCCCGAGGTTTTTACAGTGGAGGCGATGATGCCGTATTTGGGTGAAGCTAATGGAGCTGTAGGCAAGAACTTATTCCTCAAAGATAAAAAGAAAAAAGGCTTATGGCTTGTTTGTGTATTGGCTACTAGAGAAATTAACCTCACTGATTTAGCAAAGAAGGTTGGAGCTCCAGGTGGTTTTCGATTTGCAGACGAATCTCTTATGGTCGAAAAACTTGGAGTTGGTCAAGGATGTGCAACGGCATATTCTTTATTTAATGATAAAAAGAATGAAGTTAAACTTGTTTTAGACGAGGAGTTAACTGATTCGTCTAAACACGAGATGGTCTACTTTCATCCAATGGTCAACACTGCAAGCACTGGTGTGTCTACTGATGACTTCCTGAAGTTTGCAAAAGAAACTGGACATGATCCAATTTTGGTCAAATTTGATTAACACTTCTATGGTAATTGGTATTGCAGTATAAATGCAAAGCAATCAAGAACGTTATTCAATTGTCACTATAGTTAATTCAGTCTTGCATGTACACTGAATGGTTTGTTCCCTAATAATCAGGTCCAAAACATTAAAGATTTTGAAGGTCATGCAGGCTGGGGTTTTCAGTTAAAATACAGTAAGTTAAATGTATGGATTCTGAAACCCCAGCCTTGACTGGGATCTATTGTTAGGTTAGCGCCCTTTGTAGATGTCCATTAGGTTGTCATGCAATATTTAGCACCGAGTGATGATCCACAGGATATGCCTGCAAAGAAGGCTGTTGTATTAATGCAGCGTTGGTCATGCAAACTTGGTAAATGTCTATAATTTCCTGCTTTACCAGCTTTCCTGAAGTAAATGTAATAGTACTACTGTACTGCATTGGTGTACTTTCCATGTGCTATTCTTAATCCACATTTAGATGACTAAAGATCACCGTATGACGTGGCTTTTTGCCTATAAATGGCTTATGAAGACACACAGACTCTCATGTGGATGCAGTATTCCAAAGCCAACCAAGAGAGCTGTGATTTGGGTGGCATGCAGTTCTGTTCCATTGTGCAAATAGATTCTTTCTATGCTCTTATATCAACAGTTTAGTCTAAACTATAGGCTTCTGGAATTCTTTATCTAGACTTTGGCATAATTTAGTACTATTTAGGTTGCATGCTTAAGTGTTGGCACTGCATGTGTAACATAAATGAAGTACATCAATACAGATATCGATGTGAGTCAACAAGATCTCAGTAAATTAAGCTTGAAAACTGGCTTAGCATGTTGGCTTGTCTCCATGACACAATGCCAAATAGATAATGTTCACATTAAAATAATATACAGTCATTCTCAAAACGGTTGTCCAGATGAAAAGACGTTTAGTCGTTATTAAGCTCATTTTACTGAGGTACAGTAGAACCTCTAAAGTGGACACCAAACTGGTGGAAGAAAAGTGTCTGTGATATAGAGGTGTTCATTTTATAGAGGTTTCATTTACAGGGAAATGTATGGAGGTTGCAGATCTGTTGGGACATAGAGACCTGTCTGTTATATAGAAGTGTCTGTATTATGGAGGTTTCTTTCTACCTCGGTAAAAATGGCCTTTAGTGTGTACAGCCATTCCCCAAGGTCGTGTCTAGATGGGATCCTTGCAAACAAGGTTTGGTTAGTTTTAGGGCTAGTTTAGGGCTTTGTTTTTACAAAGTCTTCCCTAATACTAACCCTAAACCTAACCCCAAGGTACGTGAGTGTTTATTTCTACAGTCTTCCCAAATACTAACCCTAAAACCTAACCAAACCTTGTTTGTGAGGATCCCATCTAGCCACGACCATTCCCCAAGGGAAAATGGTGGAAAGGTGGGGAATAGCCAATGGCCTAAATCTAGATTTTTAAGCAATCTAAATGGTAGAACACACGTGTATTGAATACACCTTATTTTAATTCTTAAATCAATGAAATAATTTTATACAAATTGACTAGCTCATATATATATATATAGAATTTCATTCTATCTACAAGATAATTACTAGTGAACAACACTTTTCCTGTATTGAGATTCATCATTCACACTAAACAAGGTTAAAACACCTAAATACCATGGATCAATGTTACCAAGTGTAATGTATCATTGCATTGCGACCTGCACTTTTCAAGTTTACTTAGATTTTCTTATATGACAATCATCCTTGAGGATGGAGCTAAATGCGATTATATGCATATCATTTTCTGATCAATGAGCTTTGTCCCCAAGGTTGACTGATGAATTGGAAGCAAAAATCTGACCAAATACAGGAAGAACAGATTACAATACATAAACAGTTTCACTATAAAAGAAGCCATTTACTGTAATTAAGCCAAAATTAATTTATTCTGCAAGACAAGTTTGCAGTATTCCAGGTTTGGACCAATTTTTAATGGCATGCCAGTAATTTTAATGATAAAGTTTGCTATTCTGGTCAGCTCGTGATATAGATATAGATATTCAGTTTTTGTTTATTACAAAACATTTTCTGCCATTTATTGTTGGATTTCAACCATTTCCCTGGAGAATGGTAGCCATTTTGTATGAATGAACTTATAAGTAATGCTTATAAGAACACTTTTGTTGGGAATCATTTAACATGGCTGCCATCACATCACAAGTGACCCAGGAATTTAATAGCATTTTGGTTTTGAGCAAATGCAAGGTCCCAATTGGCAACTAATGTAAAATAAAAAGTACAATTATACACAATACAAGTAAAAAAACCAATAAGCACAGGAAATATTACCACATTAAAAAGCTTTTCAATATTACAATAAAATCACGTGGGACTGTACTGTTCAACAGTCAGTTCAGCATACTTTGTCAACATTTCAATTGTATACATTGAAGATAAACTGTATTGGTTGTCCCACACATATTGAATGATTATCAATCATTCATCATTCTGAACCCTAAAATGCTCATAAAATAATAAAATTCTTCACCACAAGGCTTTGCTGTACATGTCTATAAGAAGCCATTCTCATGAAATTCTACTCTATAAATAATAATTATATTTAATATATTTATTGTTGAGAATAGCTTTGCACTAAGTTGGGGACAACCTTTGTGAAATACAATTTATATTACAATGATAGATGTCACACAAAATAAAATAACTTGAATTAAAAACCTTTCATAAGAACTGTGGATGCTATCCACTAATTCAGCATCAAGACTATCCAAAATGCCTACATGTAGCTAGTAAAGCAATAAAAAAATCTTGTTTATTCACCTTTCCTCAGTTGGACCGTCTATTTCAAGCATCTGTTGCTACACAGATAACTTTTGATGAAGTGTGACCACCAACATTTCAACATTGTAGTTTGCACTGTGCATTAGATGGATGCCAATCATAAGTTGTTTTTCCAAAAATGTACATTTTACAAGAAAAATTACTGCCATTGGTTTAAAAAAGTTTCTTTAGGAATTCTGGGGAGAAGAATAATTTATAGTGGATTTTGAGTCTATAGAAAATGATTACTGTCGGCCTAATGCACAGAGCAAACATCAATATGAAAGTCAGTAAAATATCTTTCTTGTCACCTTGTCAAAATGTGTGTATTTCCTAATTTAGTCTTGCCCTAAAAATGCCTTCTCAAGGCATATCTTAAGTTGATCAATCAAGTTAAAAATCACCAAAGGACCAACTATTGTCATCTGTTATTATTTTGTATAGGAGACAGTCCTCCACTGTTGCTTTGCTCACTACAAGTACTGGTAGTCGAATGACTATCACTTGATGTTGTCTTCTTGAGTTTTCGTCGTTTTGCAAGTGGAGCATTTTCTACATCCATTAAAGTAAACCCTTGTCTTTGGGCTTTGTTAAATGCATCATATGTAACATTGAGGGCTGATTCTACATAAGTTCTTTTGTGCCCTCTTCCAAGTATTCCTGGGGTCATCAAAGGAGTATGAGGTAACTGTGAACCACCTGTCAGCCAGCTATGGTGAAGAACTTGTTGTATTGTTAGTCTTTGTTGCGGATCCACAGTTAAAAGACCTGCAAGTAGTATTATTGACAAAGTTAATTTGTAATACACTGGAATCTCATGTAAGCAGACACCTACAGTCCTGACCATTGAGAGTGTCTGTTTGGTGTCCACTTTAATATGGGAGATTAACAATGTTGAGTCTGTCAGGAGAAGAGACCAAGGGCTGCTGTCTGAGGATATGCCTTCTTTAACTGGAGGTGTTCATTAGTACAGGTTTGACTATGCTTACAATCTTTAATTATCACTTGAATATTTAAGCAAATATGCATGTATGTACATGTAAAACAGTTTTTGTACAACTTTTTAAGTCTGAGCCATCTGTGTTGTCACTGAGACAATGCATGGCAGGGCATAAGAACTAGCATGACACTAACACAGCAGTCTCCATGGACTTTTTCACAGCCATGCAAAATTGCTTTATACAGTTTAATATGGATGCAAACAGAATATGTTATGATGTGAATTCTTTACAAGTGAGATCTAAGTAGCATTATTATGGTCATCTCAAAAATATATGAATTCACCTTGAATGAGATCTTTGGCTTGAGAAGAAATAGTTTGCCATGGTTGACCTTCAAATCTAATATCACCCTGGGTAATCCTTTGCATTACAAAACCAGATGATGATCTATACCAACTACCACTGCTTTGGAATGGAACTTGACCAGACAGCATGGTATACTAAAAGTATCAAGTGTTATGGTAAATACTCAGGTGCATTCATTATATATGCACTCCCTGATCAATTCAATAAACATACATTTCTACATGTAGGTCTTGTATGGATCACCTCAGTTAGTTTACAAAAAATACATAACTGCAAAGTCTAAGAACTTTTTAAAAGCTATTAATGATGGATATCTGTCAGTCTCCACTCACAGCCATGGCAAAGAATTGGATGTCTCATGGTTAGTAGTCACAGTTGTTTGTGTGTCAACAGTCCACGCTATGTTCACCAACAAATGGCTGACATTTTTACAGAAATCAGTTGGAATCAATTCAGGTGTTACTCTGCATACTTCATGTACCTACCAAAATAACTCCTAAACTCCATAAGTCACAGGACTCATCATATCCAGTACGACCAACGGTTTGGTCCAAGACTTCTGGTGCTGCATAGCTGACAGTAAAACATGGTGTCTGCATGGGTTGGTTGTCAGGTTTTAAACAGGCAAATCCAAAATCTACTAGTTTTACAACTGCTTCTTCAGAATTATTCACAAATAATACATTCTAGATAAAAGAAAATGACACTTAATGTCATCTCATATATACACCACATTTTCATATATTAACAAAATAATCCCTATTTATGAAAAAGCCCAACTATATTTAAAAAAAAAAATTGTGAAAGGCCCTCCTCCCCTGCACCCTGCCCCCTCCCCTGCCCTCCATTTTAAGCCATGCACAATGGCCCAAACAGATGCCTTGCAGTAAACTTAATTAATAATGTATTTGTTAGTAAAGAGTGACAAGCACTTATCTACTATAAGCAATGCATTCAAATTCCATTATTTAAATACATGTAGCCGTTAATCATTCACAGTGTAGTTGTATTTGTGACAATATTAACTTGCACATTTTAAACACTAGTTAACTGCCTCACCTCTGGCTTAAGGTCCCGATGGACAACACCCTTTTGATGCATATATTCTACTGCATGAACTAGTTGTTTCATGATAACACTTGCAGCAGACTCAGTAAATGTTTTCTTTTTCCTGATTTTCTCTAAAAGTTCTCCACCAGAAAGTAATTCCAGCACTAAGTATGTATGGAACTGAAAAGACCAAAAACCATTTGTCAATGACTTCCTTCACTGTTTACAGCTTTTTCCAGTCATGTACAGTAGCATGAATTGTACTGCTAATAAATTTTAGTCTGAGAATTAATTTGTTGTGGGCCAACAGAATTATTGAAAGTATTCTCCAGATTAATTTTCATGCAGGCAGCCCAAAATTTAGAGCAAACCATAGTTCAATGTTGTGGTTTTCAATTACTTTTAATTGGTTTGAAAATTTTCAATCCTGAGTTTGATTGTTACTAATTTTTTATTGTTCCAGAATATAGTAATGAATATAACACAATTAGCAGCAAAAAATGAAAATTTTCAAACCAAAGTAATATTATTTCAAACCACACCATATCTGCATGGCTTTTTACACATTTGACATTTGACATTTGATCATATGCACAGTTAGCATTATAAGTAATAAACCTTGTTATCATTTGTTAACAAAATACACTGCTTCGTAATAAATTATGATAATTATCATAAATTTATTACGAAGCAGTGTATTTTGTTAACATATTCACAAAGGCAGAGAATATTGCAGAAACCCTGATATAAGAAAAATACATGCCTTGGATTACTAATAACATACAAAACAAATATTTTCTACAAGTTTTCTACTTACATCATCTTGATAAACTTCATATAATGTAACAATATTTGGGTGACCTTGACATAATTTTAATGACTGAATTTCTCTTGTGGGGTCACATCTAAAGAAAAACAAGTCCTCAATATAATCTACATGTATTATAATGTATAGTTCCAGAAATAATATTTCCCCCCCCTACTCCCACCTGGGGGGGGGGGGGGGGGGGGTTGAATTGGAAATTCTGGAGGGGATGGAGGTCAGACAAAGAACAAAATTACAGAGTCTGTGTGGGAGAAAAAATAATGGAAGTTCCAGGGGATAGGGAGGCCCATTAAGTGGGGATATGGATTTTTTCTGGAAACACGCAACAGTAGTGAACTAAATCACCATCAACTCTAGTATAATTATATTAACTTTATAAAGTGACTGTTACACACCTTCTACTAATAATTTTGACTGCATAATCCATCCCTGTTCTGAGATTAACACACCGTCTACAATGTAAATAAGAACAAGATAAACAAATAAACACAAACAAAACATGTCAACTTTAATGCCATAATAAAAGAAAATAATTACATGTATTACATGATAAACAGTTAACTAGTGAGTTAATGTTACTTGGAGCAACTGAGAAGATATTAAATCTAGCTGAGCAATGGCATGTATGATAAAAAGCAGGTTGGCAATATAAATGCTGGAAATAAAATGTATTAAATAACACAACTAATATGATAATAATGCACGTCGCTCTGATTAGATGATTTAAGTGTGCACAAGTGTGCATCCAAAACTCAATGGACAACACGCTTACGTCAATGTTTTCTTTCCTTGCCTTTTTATAATATGAACTGTCTTTTCATTTTTCATTCATTTTCACTTTCATTTTCTTTTATTTTCAAACCTTTTTGGGGGGTTTGAACAATGATGAAGAAAACTTTCAAAGCTTTAGCAAAACACTAAACATTTTCAAAACGACTCAAAACGCGTACCACTTACGAAGAACTTGAGGGTCAATATTTTATTGCAGTTAAATGTATGGTGTATTATGTTTGGCTGTGTTATAAAAGAAATGGTCAACACTCAATTGTGCGTCCACTGAGTTATGGATGCACTTGGTCGGCTGTTAAGCACTCGAGAAACTATAGTCGCACGAAGGCATAGCTGAGGGCGACTCTTACACTCTCGTGATAAGTAGCCTCCTGTGTGCATCCATAACTCAATGGACACATGCTGAGTGTTGACCATTTCTTCAACATCTAAATACCGTCGTTTGCAGCTATGCGTGTACACTGGGCTCTAAAACATATTCTAATTGGTTGCCGAAACATTGAAGTTGGTCAACCGGAACATTCATGTTTGGGTGCGACCTGGGCTGTTTGAAAGGTTTCCTAACATGTTTGTCAACCAATTTGGACAGTGCTATTCCTGGGATTTAAGGAACCAAATCGTAGAGCTTGCAGCGAATTCATCAATTAGAGATGTTGCAAAAAGGCTGAGAATTCAGCCCTCAACAGTTTCAAAAATTGTACAACAATATCGGCAGCAAGGAACCGTTAATCCAATGCCAAAAGATCATATCAGATCTTTGGGGAAAATAACGTTTGATGATTCAGTTTTACTTTGAAACTATTTCCTCTTTGGAGTTCTGATTTTGGCTACAGATTTCATAATTAATCATCGATGTCCTTCAGGAACTTGAATGTCAAAGGAATCAAAGTCGCTTTCCAGCAATACGTACTTCATAGATCTGTTCGAAGTGAAACCTTTCTTAACAAAATAACTAACATATTGCACTAAATCCGTGTCTATATCTTTTAGAAACTCTGCAATACCAACTCTTGCTTCCATGATGAGTACAGAGCTGTGATAACTCGCTATTTGTCCTGTACCAAAACTCGCCGTACAGCGCCAAACATGAAGGTTCTGGTTGACTAACTTCAATGTTTCGGCAACCAATTAGAACATGTTTTAGAGCCCAGTGTAGTCATGCTTAGCTGCAAATGACGGTAGCTATCATTTTCCAAGTTATTTTTGCATGAGAACCTGTCCTTCTTACCTACAAGTGGAAAAACTACCATCACCAAGAACATTACTAGTAATTCTATATTTTTGAAAAAAGGCGGAACCCTGTGGAAAACAACAGGAGAAATATTGTCAGTTCTGAAAATAAAAAACTCCCAAAACTGAAAACTGGCCTTTGTAACAGATACAATGTAATGAATCCTGAAAATATTATGAGCCCTGCTTTAATTTCCACAAAGCAGAAATCGTATTTCCAAGAAGATCAAATCTTGGTGTGATTAATTTCAACAAGGAATAGATAATATTTCAGTAATTATTGTTTTAAATCTATGTCAGGGAGTTAACAGTTTTTGCACTCTAAAAGTGGTAGTCCATACTGGTGATCTTGAAGATAACATTACATAATTTTCAAAATATGATTGCAACAATATATTTCAGTCAATGCTTAACAAAAAACGGTATTGGTGCATCTACAAGAAAATATTTGATAACCACAATTAATTTATTGTAAGTATTGCTCCTTGTACCTCAAACATTGCTGCATAATCTACAAGTCCTTGTGCTGGACGGCTGACTTTTGAAGGCACATTGAATTCGTTTTCACCAAATATAATGGAAGGAGCCACAAAGGAATACCCCTGTCGGTGAACAAATTGAAAAAAAAATAACAAAAAATACAACTTCATGAATGCAGCTATAAAATGTGATTACACATTGTATCTAGAACTCGTTACAAATGTACAGGGTTTGTGCACCCAGAAAGTCAATAAATCCAGGAGTTTCAAGTAGGATTTTCAGATTATTTCCAGGACGTTTTGAGTTTTTCACTAGTTCACTAAAAGCAAAATACACATTTGCATAACGATTTTTACTGGCTGAAATAAGGAATGCAAATGGAACTTATATGTGAACATAATTATGTGCACAGGAGGTAAACATACACTTATTCGTTTCTGTTTTCTAGGAGTTCTTCAGAAATTTATTAAAAAATCTAGGACTTTCAACAGGACTTTCCAGGAAGAGAATAAAAATCCAGGATTTCCAGGTGTACAAACCCCAAAATGTAATATATTGAGGGCATATGCACAATCAGGTTACAGTCAAGATGTTTCAATTGTCATACATACCTTGAATACTCTATCTGCAGTTTTAGGAACTGCTGCAGGAGAATAAAGCGGAGCAAGCTCTGTGAATTCTTCAGAAAAATTACTTGTATCTAATTCATCTCTTATCCTGGGTTTAAAAGGTGCTGGTATTCTCTTTGCTGCAAGGTCATCCCAGTTAATATTCTGTGAAATAAACAATACCACATGTACATACCATAATAATGAATTGAATATTATCCCTTTTCAAACAAGCACTCCTTTTCTACAGTAATATGTGGCCCCTTCCAAGTAGTACCCCTCCCCTCCCTTCCTTCCCTCTAATGAGACTAATGGTACTATTATATGTAGAGTAAATTAATGTTCACCAATAACAAGATTGAGCTACATGAATATGGCATTGTTAAAGAATCAATTGTATATTAAATGTTCCAGTGCATGTGGCTCACTTTCACCTTTAAAAGTAATCCTTGTTCTTAAAATAAAATATACGGAAGCTGATGTGGTTGGTAAGGTAACGGCAAGGTAATGGTAAGGTGACGGTAAGGTAACAGTAAGGTGACGGTAAGGTAACGGTAAGTGGTCGACGAACCGAATTACCGACCACTTACCATACGGTGCAGATTGTTCACGATTACCCTTGTTCTTGTTCTTGTTCTTGGAAAGACATGTAGTATTTTTCAAATGATAAAATAAAATAAAACACCCATTTTCAAAAAAAGTGCCCCCTGAAAATTAAATAAGCACCTGATACTTATTCCAATCATCATGATAGTGTTTAAATAATATTTGTATTCAGATGTTGAGCTGCTTAATGACACTATAAATTATCATCCTTTAAGTTTAAATCTAAAATTAGTATGCAATTTATAAGATATTTCACAAGAAGTGACATAACGTTAATACAATTATTGAAAAACAAAAATTTACATACACTTTACCTTAAAGAATAGATGTCTTTTAATTTCATAAGCTCCCTTGGCACCAAGCCGCACCTTGGGATCCTTCTGCAGTAATTTCTTTATGAGATCAATGGCTTCAGGAGATAAGTCATGGGGCATAGGAGCACTGTTGTGAAGAATTCTCCTGGTAAAAAAATAGATGGGATTATAAAACAGAGGTTACATAAAGCTTTTAGACATTTTAGACAGATATGCCACCTAAAAAAACAAACAAACAAACAAAAAAAAAACAAAACAAAAAAACAACGACAACAACAACAACAACAACAAAAAAAAAAACAAAGAAAAAACAAAGAATTGGGTGACACCAGAGAGGAAAAGATGCTTGAATTCATAGTGTTTCTACTAGGTAAGGAGTATTTTACAGTAATCCTTTCAAGTATTATAACTTCTATCACAAGTGTGAGTGGCATGTCATATGATGTACTTTGGAACATATTTGAATGTCCTATTAGGGGTGTTGAGACCAGACATTTTGACACTGCATGGGTAACTTATATAAATTCAATTCCCTTAACATAGACATAAATTTCTAAATAATGTATACATGTATGTTCAAAAATGGAGAACATCTGAAAAATCTTTGGCAAATCTCCAAAAGGCCAACAGCAATTTGAAATACAGGTTTATGCAAGGTTAATTTGAATGAACCTCTTTATATCTCTCATGCAACAGTAGTTGAAAGTGAAATGAACATGTACGTTGTGATGTGACTGTTTATGTCATGTCTATCAAAACATTTGAACAATTTTGTGATTGCGCAGTGACTGAGCTGTTTTCACCGTCATATACAAGACTAATCTAGTGCAAAATTACATACACTGTTCTTGTGTATCTGTTCTACTGTGTACATAGCTTAGATTATCTTACTTTGAAATTTCTGATTGGTTGTTCTTCTCTCCATCTACAGTGAATGGTGAGGCACCTGTTAATAACTCATACATTAACACCCCAAGACTCCACCAATCAACAACCTGAAATAACCAACAGTTGTTCTTTAATGAAAATTATATAAAATTTTGTAAGCATCAAATTGTCTTGACGTTTTGACTTACATTATCATGACCTCTGCTTCCTCCTTTGACAACTTCAGGTGCCATATATTCTATGGTGCCACAAAAGGAGTAAGCCCTTTCTCCCTGAAACAAAACAAAACAAAAAGCTTATAATAAGTACTATTTGAATTTGTATAGTTACATGGGTTTGGAGGTTTAAGAAAGTGAGCCTCTCTTCCCCCTCCCATTTATATGAGGACTGCACAAAATTAGTAAATGTGCAAAAATCAAATGAAGGTTGCTGTGCAGGTGAACATAACAATAAACGCAAAATGGTCATTCCATTTACTGAACAACAGAAACTCAATATCTGTGGTCTCACTGCGATGTGCGTAAGTGAGAATAGCAGAGACCTGGTTATGCTCTTAATGACAAAAGCCAAAGGTTTTCATGGAAAGTAGTGTGTGTGTGTGTGTCAGTTGGAGATAGAGGAGCAAGAACAAGCAAGATCATTGGTTGGTAACCATTTTCTAAATGATGCATTACCTAGAGCTAAATACTATGACCATAGTCTACAAAATACTTTGATCCAGTTTGTAACACCCAAATGCCACTCTTGTTTGAAAATAGAGATTGATAGAGATAGAGAGATTGATATCTCTAAATTCAGCATAACACCAATACTAACTTTTGTGATTCCAGTGAAATGAGAACAAAACCTTTCAAACTGATGTGACTAAGATTGTAAACTAAGAAAGGTCTGAACCCAGGTGGATACATATTTATCGAGGCAACAATATTTGTTTGATCATCCGGGTGGATGTAGTCCTGAGAAGGACTGTTTGATGTGACTGATGTTTCGACAGCCTGAGTGGAAGTCATCTTCAGAGTCAAGTGAAGAATATAGTCAGATAGGTCATACTTATTCTGCCACGTTATACAGTACAACAATTATCTAGTGCTGCATAATTGGTGGTATCTGTCTAATTAGAGTGTATCGCATAGCGGTGTGAGTGTCAGTTTTGCTTTTATTTGTCAGTTTAGTACTTGAAAGTTGGTTTACTAAGTTCGAACGTGAACCACTAAACTGCTTAATCAAATTACTGCTGTCATACAATAGGTTGTACAACAGGCCATACAGTAGGCTTGTAAACAAAAGCAAAACCGACACTCATGCCGCCAACACACTGATACACTCTTAACTAATTAGAACGATACTGCCAATTATGCAAAACAAGGTAATTGTGCTATTGAATAATGTGGCAGTATAAATATAACCTATCTGACTTTATTCTTCACTTGACTCTGAAGATGAAACGTCAGTCACATCAAACAGTCCTTCTCAGGGCTACATCCACCCAGATGATCACATAACAAATATCGTTACTTCGACAAATGTTGTTACTTCAATAAACATGTCTGTCTATGATATGTCAAATGGTGCATTTTTCTCATAACCACTTTCTATGTGCAAAGAATTTCACTTTCAATCAATGGACGTGTGGATGGTAACTGTAGGTACTGTGCTGTACGTACTTATATGTGTAATATATACATGTAATTTATGCTTTGCATTGTCATTTGTTTGTTTTTCTTTTATTCACATTTAGTTTCATTCTCATCTTCACAATTTTCCTTTTTTCTCTTCCTTCATTTTCTTTTGCATTTTCTCTCCTTTTCTTTCTCTTCCAGAATTAATTCAATCATGACCATATCAATACAAATGCATCTACTCAGTTGTTTTCATTTTTCTAAAATGTTTTGTCCATGCATTTTCTTTTTTCTTTTTAAATTAATCCATTATTTTATAGACAATAACAATTGGGCTTTTTCAGCATAAAGTTTATAGTTCAAAGTACTTACTGAGTTAGGAGCTGAGAATTCTTTACTTAGGCCAAAATCCGTCAAAACAGCATGTCCTTCTGAATCCAATAATATATTTTCTAGCTTGATATCTCTGTAAATGATTCCGAGCTAAAAACACAAACGAGAAATAAATTACAACCCCTGATTACGTAGAAATATCACGATATTGTTAATAGCCACTATTAACGCTCTTTTTTCTTAGGTCACAGAAAACAAAACAGAGCAAAATCGCCTACAAAATAAGGGCATCGCTTATGTAAAACGTGATAGAAGACAACTGTGAATTACGTACCCTATGTAGATGTTCCAGAGCAACTACTATTTCACCAATGTAAATTCTTACTTCATCCTCGCTAAATTTCTCTCTTTGGTATAAATGAGTAAAGAGTTCACCACCGTTCACGTAGTCTAAAAGAAAATAAACCATAATAAACTGGCATTACTAACAAAAGACGTCGTTAATCTACGTGAGATTTTCTTGAATTGTCAGTTTGCCTTGCATCTCAACATGCAGACATATATTATTTCACAACACGAAATTAAGAAAAGCAAAGACAAGACAGCCTAATTTTGTTTTTAGCGAGAAAAATATGAATCATTAAAAATAGTTTACCCATGATAAGATGGAGCTTGGCTTCTGTTTGAAAAGCCCAGTGCAAAGTCACTAAGAAAGGACATCTTCTCACTGCTTCTAGTACTTGTCGTTCTGTTCTTGTATGTTCGGCAGTTTTCGCTTTCTGCACGATAGTTGCTTTCTTCAAAACTTTCATAGCAAAAAGTCGACCAGAATAATGGCCTCCTCGCTTGCGAACAAGAAACACCTTGCCATAAGCTTGATGAGAAATTGATAAAGAGAAGTGAAGAGACAACGAAATACAATTAAGTCGACGAAACGTAATGTACAACACGTACAACTTCATGAATCCATCTTGCAAACAAACCTACCTCCGGTTCCAAGGACTTTCAAAAGCTCAAAGTTTTCAATGCCAACTTTTTCATCTTGAGCTTCTGTCAAGTTGGCTGAAATAAACACAAGGATCGATTACTTAAAGGGGAAAATATATTCTTGTTTATCATTTGTCTGTTTGACGGTCTAGTTCTGTTGTGAAGCTCGTTCCAACACAAAACCGACAAGACTTTTTTTAACCTACACTTACTGGCATGAATATCAATGTGAACAAGACTAGCAGTTCCAAAGCCATTGTTCGTCATCTTAAGCTTATGCAAGCCGAACATCTAAGGCTTTCTGAGCCTTTTTTCGCAGAGGAAATCTTATGTTTTGGTCGACATTGGAGCAAAAGTTCGGCAGCCCTTCATGAATCTTGTCAATTCGTCTAGTGATTGGCTAATTCTGTTATTCACAGTCACGTGACTTCTCAAGACGAAAAGAAATAAAAAGAAATAGACAAATAAATAAATAAATGAATGAACAAATAAATAAATAAAAAGATGAATAAATAAATAAATAAATAAATAGATAAATAAATAAATAAATAAATAAATAAATAGATAAATGAATAAATAAATGAATAAATAAATAAATAAATAAATAAATAAATGAATGAATGGATGAAAAATTAAATGAATGGATGGATGAATGAATAAATGAATGAATGAATTAATATACATTCAAATAGATAAAATAAGAGCACCAAGCTAGAGTACTAAAGAGTAAAGGATAGTCATCGTAATACTATTTAGCCATCATTCTGCTATCGTAAGATATCACAAGATATCACAAGTGTTTTTTAGCCGCTGTTTAGTCATACTTGAGGGCTAAAGAAACACTTTTTCCTATGTTACACCAGATATCATACGGCTAAGACAAGTAGCGATTCAATATTGGATGACATTCCTTCCTTTCCGTTCCTCTTTTTCTTTCTTCTCTTTTTGACAGGTCCAAAGAAACTGGTAATTGGGCTTCCTGTGTATGACTTTGGCAGTGCATTGCGGGCCTCATGGAACTCGTAACTGGCGCCTTTGCATGTGTGTGATATAAAGGTTTGAAGAGGGTATAAAGCTGAACTTTGAGAAGGTTAGTTGCCATATTTTATTGAAAATGAAGGTAAGTAAGTGACTATAACGTATCCTTGTCATATTATTGTCAATAATTCTGTTATTCTGTTACGGTAGACCTCTCTACTGAGCACAGGGATTCCCAGACCTTAACAGTTTGGGCTTCCTGTGGTCTTTTAATTTTACCAAAGAATGTATGAAACGATAATTATTCAAGTAAAGATATCTCATGAAAAAAGCTTTAATTTACTTGGGATTTAGTTCAAAATTGAGGAATGTTGTATTATTTCTCCAAATTTGTGAAATTTTATCTTGAAAAATTGGTTACAACATCTTAACTACGAGGAAACTTTGAGCTGTTTTGCAACGGTTCAGCGAGTGTATATATTTACACAAGGGAAGACAGCTTTTTTGGAGGTCGCTGAAAATGCCACTTAACGTCTATAATCTTTTCAGTTAACTGCGTAATGACATAAATATATACGAATTCTCTTTAGTAAAGAAGTATTATCTTGAAATATTGAGAATTAGTAGGAGAAAATCGACCTTCTCAAAGCATCAATTAAGCTGAAATTGAAGCAGCAGTTGGCTGATCACACAGGGGGTAGATGACAGGCAAAATTGTACTTCTTTGCTAAGAAGGGGAAAGGGCTGGTGCACATTTTTGCTAGTCAAGGTGTGAAGTTGCCAATAAAATCACGAAAGTTGGTTCCAATTGCTCTATTACTTCAGATTCTTTAAGGACACTACTCTCCTTCGAATTAAGATTTTTGACAATCCATTCTAGTAGAGACATGCCGGCTAAGTTCTCCGGCAGTGGAATATGTAAATCAGTACAAATCAATGTGCCTCTCCCCCACCCCCTAAGTGATCAGCCAACTGCTGCTCTTCTAAATTTTAATTAAAAGCGAAGTGTCTTCCCTTGTGTAAATATATAACTCAGAAGAATTTTGTTTTGATAAACTGCTTCAAAAGCATATTTGAAGATAAGGAAACGTGAATGGATAACTAAACAAGGTATTTCTTTTGTTTAAGAGCTTAGGTTTTAAGACACATTTTCGGCATGAAATTTTTATCGCCCAACAGCCATTTATGAATACATTATCTACTGTTGAAGACCACAGGAAGCCCAAACTGTTAAGGTCTGGGAATCCCTGTGCTACTGAGTAAACAATCAGAGGTAAACAATCTACTTCGATGCAAACACAGGAGGCCCAATCTCATATTACAGAATTTATAAGGCTTTGTATGGGAGATTGGTCTTTCTTCTATAACTCTGTGAAAAATGAATAAAATAAACTCTAACCTTCATGGTATGTTCTTTGTGTTTTTATTGTTCTCTGGTAGCGGTTTCAGGCTGATTTGATGGATTTTAGAAGGGAGTGGTGGTGGGAGAACTCAGCTAAAATCCATCAAAGTCAGCCTGAAACTGCTACCAGAGAACAATAAAAACACAAAGAACATGCCACGAAGGTTAGAGTTTATTTTATTCATTTTTCACAGAGTTATAGAAGAAAGACCAATCTCCCATACAAAGCCTTATAAATTCTTAACTAGTAATCGTTAATGTAATATGGGATTGGGCCTCCTGTGATGGAAACGCGGGAAAATGCCGTCGCCATGACTGACTTGAATATTCACTAGTTTATCAGGCTGAATTTCGTTTTTATTCTTATTTAAAAGTGCATTTTTCGGATTTTGTGGTTTTGTACGGTACTTGATAGTGATTTGTATTTGTAGGGCCATTCACAGGGCCCAGCGTAATGCACCACCACCAACAAAACGTTTTATTTGGCACTGTATACTAAAAGTACATTTAACAATTATTCCACGATATCGAGTCGTACATGAGCTCATTAGCCATGGATGACGAGATTGAGTGGAATAATTGTTTTATTATATCCACATCCACTGGATTCTGAGAAAAATATAATTTTCATTATTTTCAAGTTTAAAAAATATTAATGGAAAAATAATTGTTAAAGATTAATTCTGGTTTTCGAGGACGTGACAAATCGCATGAAACAGTAATCAGGCATAAAATAGTTTCAAGCAGCTATTTAACTCAGTTTTGGACATCTCGGTGATATATTTGTCAAATTTATTTGAGCTCTGGAACCAGTCTACAATAAAAAAAGGTCACAAAAGGTCACAAAAAGTGTTTATAATTTAATAGCCGGCATGAGGACTGTAAACAAACCGGCGAAAAGCGACAGAGACTGTAGATTTTGGGCAAAAATTTGTATTAATAATCATTGAAAAATTTTAAAAATTTACTTATTATTACCATCAAATACTTTCATTCCAAACTTTGTTACTTTTTTTGTTGTATTTTTTTGGAGTTTTGTTTTCTAGTAAAGATTTTATTTCGTCCTCAGTTAGTTCGGCAAAATGCTCCGCCATTTTGATCTTCTCTACTCACGGGATACAGGGGGGTTTGGACACAGTCCGTGAAGCATGATGGTCCAAAATCAAAAATTCGCTTCAGTCGCTGCCGGCTGTTGTAGTGTAAAGAGCTCTCGGAGCAACACAAAAAATCGAAAAAGTTGACAACAAAACAAAACAAACAAACAAAAGCATGCTGTGGCCGCCAGCCAGGTCGGGAACAAGTCAGAGCAGCGAGATATCATGAGTATTTCGGGTCTTCTTTGTATTTTGAAGTGGATTACTGTCAAGATTTTGCTTTCCTTTCGTGAAAAGACTGCTGGTGCAGATGCATATGGTCTGCTTGATTGCAAAGGAGCTGTTTTATGCGATCAAGATCTCATTTTTAGGCACTGAAACGACAAGGTAAGTTAAAGGAAAATGAAAAGTATATCGTTATATATCGCAGTGTCCACAGAGATACTAAGATAGCCAGTGTATTCTGTTAATTTCCCAAAGTCAAAATAATTAAAGCTTATGGAAAGAAGGGAGTAAAAAATGAGGCTCCCAAATAAAGCAGTTTGTTGAAGTTACAAATGACATGGATTGAAGTTGATAGAGATTCATGTAATTACTTTCATTATATGGTAAAATATATCAATGTTCATTATATTCCTGAAAATCTACTAAAGGGGGAACAGTGCATCATATTAACAACAACAACAACAAACAACCTGGAAGTCAATCCAAGTTAAGCTTCCAGTATTTAAAATTAGCTTTTATCATTTGACATTAAAGGCTTTTGATCAGAGAGAAATACTCTGTTTGGTAGCTCCCTTAAAGCTGATCAACAACTTGCATTTCTCTGTAATGAAGGCTATGTGGCTTTTGTGATCACAGAGGATTCCGAGTTGTTGGTCTTTGGCTCACCAAAGTTAAAATAGGATTTTTGACCAGTTTTTTTAGGAAATACAACTATCACACAAACTGTTTTTGATTGCGAACGGTATTTATTACTGTATGCTGAAGTGTACATATAAGGCCAGGTCCTCACCAGCAACATAAGCATAAGAAGCATATTAAGAATACCAAAACCTTCCATTCTTCTTATACTTATGCTTATGTCAGTATATTTCCCAGTGAGGACATTGGTTTTATGCTTATGCTTATGCCACTAGTGAGGAACAGGCCTAACATGTAGGATGTTGTAACTATTCTATTGCTTATTGTAAGGGACTCATCAGGAATTAGCAGGAGGGAGGGTGGGTGTAAAGTGTGGGAGGGGCAAAACTTTTTGAGCCCTTCAAAAAGGAGGGTCATGAAAAAATGGTCAGTGCTATTTTAGGCCAAGTCTCAGGGGATGGTCACAGAATTTCATTTCCAATAAACTTTCGACAATATGGCCGCTATCTTAAATTCTATAGTTTCAAAAAACATTATGGGATACCCAGGGGGCAAATTAATATGTTTTTGTCCCCTGGGCATCCAATGTCTTTGAAGCAATAAAGTTCAAGATGGCCTCTGTATCATGGAAGTAGTCTATTGCTGGGTGAGGTGTATCAATATACAGTCATTAATGCGGCAAAATACCCACCCTTCCCTCCCTCCCTCTCCCTGCTAATTCCTGAACAGTCCCTAACACAACAAAATATTATTTAAACTTGTTAAGATGTGCTCATGCAAGTACATCTAATAATATTATCATTTTTTAGCCAATATTTTGCAGTATTAGTTTTTTGCTCAAAGTGAAATCATTCAATAACATCAAAAAGTAGAGCCTTGTCACTTTCAGCTATTGAAACTTGTCTTTTTAATATTAATGCCAATTTTTCAATATTTTTTCAGGTACTCTTCAAACTTGACCTCAGAGGAATTGAAGGACTTAGTCTTCAGATGGAAGTTGCTATAAGACCCGGGGGGGGGGCTCCGATCGTAAATGGACGGGGATGCTTGTCGTACCTTTTAGGGGTCAAAATCTACAATCTGGTACCTTTTAGGGTGTCTCAGACTTAAGTGGACTACCAGAGACATAGCTGGTACCTTTAAGGGACTGTTTTGGGGTAAATAAACTACCTAAAATAAGCATGAAGGGGACGATTTCGATGATCTGAATTGAATCTTCAAAGCACATCAATAACAAAGTGTTTCATTACTTTAATTCTTTATTATTGTTTTTGAATTGGTACTGTAAAATCTCTATTTCTGGACACTAAAGTCTGTTCTGTTCGCTTTTATTACGACTTCACTCCGTCGCTCACTACACTCGCTCGTATACAACATACACACGTGATTATGCAAATATATCAATGTCCTGGATATTACATTTCTCCCTTTTTCCAGAAGATTAAATGTTCAGTCTTTATAATTACATGTATTGATCACTCTCACAACTCACATTTACAATTACACTAATAACTCAACGGTTTCTGGTGTTAAGCACAGTTCCTTAAACGTAATCTTTGAGGTACGTTGGTTTTCTTCGGTGTCTCTGTGGTCTTGTGCTTTGCTTGGGTGGTGAAGATGGTGGTTGTTGTCCTTGGGTCTTTTCTGTGTCTTTGCTCTGTTCTTGACTCTGGTCTTTGCTGTGTTCTTTCGTTGCTGTCATTGCTTGGTTGTCTCCAACCTCTTCTTTAGCTTCTCTTAGGGTCTTTTCCCTCCAGTCTTCCTCTTGCGCACATTGTGTTAGGTCTTGAGATTCATTGTTGTCATCCAAGTTTTGCACAACTGCGTTGGCTAACTTGAAATGACTTGAATCTCGGCGTACCTCTCTTCCATCGGTGACTCTTCTTGCAGATATGGTAGATTCCCTCAATTCTGTAGATGATGTAGAAAGCTGGTTCATATGCTGTTGTCCACTTATTTCTCTTGGTTTGCTTCAGTAGGACATAGTCTCCGGTAACGTAGTTGTGCTCTTTGGTGTTTCTGTTTGCTGTATATCTCTTTATCTTGTCTTTGTACTGCTTATCTCTCTCGTTCATCTCTTTTCTCGTCCTTCTTCCGTATTGTTCTCTTTAGGGTGGTGGTCTAAGCTTTATCCTCCTTGTCGATTCATGAGCGCTTCGTAGGGGTGTCACCCTGTCGACAGGGTGTGCGTAGAACGGTAGCCGATAAGCATATCTTTTATGGCTTTGGTGCTGTCTTTTCGCTTGTAGATGCGCAATTTGTTCAGTTTTGTTTAGCATCTTCATGAAACTTTCCCCGTTTGCTCTCACATGATGTATTGTTACTCTGTGATGATGGAAACCTTTCTCTTCTGAAAATGCAGCAAACTCTTTAGAGTTGAATGGTGGTCCATTATCCTATTTCGATTCTTTCTGGCGTTGCGTTGCGAACATCTTCTTCAGTTTCTGAATTCCCGTTGGTTTGCCTGATGTCGAGTTAACTCTTTCCACTTCACATACCTTGTTCTTTTGTCTATCGCAACAAGTTGGTAATGTCCATCAGGGTAAGGTCCTCCGAAGTCGATGGCAATGATTTACATGGTTTGCTTGGAATTGTAGATGCTTTGACTGGTTCTTGTCTTTGAGATTTGACGATTACTTGACATTCGAAGCACTGGCCAACTATCTGTTCGACTATGTTGTTCATGGCTGGAAACCAATATTTCTCTCTCAACATACGTTTGGCTTTGGCGATTCCTAAATGACCTACCTTGTGGGCTAGAACCACTTTCCTCTATAAGCTTGTTGGTACGACTATTTTATTATCTCGCAGGATGACCCTGTCATCTCATAAAGTCCTTGCCTGATGTGGTAGAAAGGTATGATGTCGGGTCTTTCTGTGTTTCTCCCAATCTACGTTGATCATCCTTTGCTGCAGCTTTTGTAGTTGTTCGTCGTTTTCTGTTTTCTGGCATACTTTATCTAAAATGATTGCGTGATCTGCTTCCGTAACACGTTTGATGACACTTGCAACTTCTTCTTCCTTCTCTGTGTCTGGAAGTATGTCAGGACAGAAAATCCAGTGGGTCTGTCTCATCCTTACCTGGCTGGTAGGTAAGTTCAAAGTCGACATCTTGCATGCTCATGATCCATTTCTCAATTCTGGGTGGTACTTTGTCGGTTGCCTTGTTAAACATTGGCAAAAGTGGCTTATGGGCTGTGATTATCTTAAACTTAGGTGCCCCAGGAAGGTACATCCTAAATCTTTCCTTGGCGCATGCAATTGCCAATGCATCCTTTTCAGTTTGGCTGTATCTTTCCTCTGTCCCGGTCATCGTTCTGCTGATGAAGTGTACGGGTTGCAGTCCTTTAGGTGTTTCTTGAAAAATCCTGCTGACAGTCCCTCGTGGAAACTTGCTTCATTTCTCACTATGATCGGTCTTCTCGGGTCAAAGTACTGAGGCTATGGTGTCGTTGTTGGTGATGCTCTCCTTGAGGTTGTTGAATGCCTTTTCTTCCTCTGCATCCCACTTGAACGTTGTATCTTTGTGGGTCACTTTTCCCAGTCGTGCTGTTAGTGTGGAATAGCGTGGTATGAACTTTGACAAGTATCCTAGCATACCTAGGAAGCTTCGCACCTCTTCTTTACACTGTGGTCGTTCTGCTTCTTTCACTGCACGGACTTTCTCCGGTGTTGGTTTCAGGCCGTTCTTCGTGAATCTGTAGCCATAGAATTCGATCTCCACCACACCAAACTGACATTTCTCGCGGTTGAACGTTATTCCAAAGTCTTCAGTTTTCTGTAGAACTTGTTCTAGGATTTCGTTATGTTCATCTGCGTTTCACCCTCCAATCAGTATGTCGTCCTTTGGTTGAGACATCTTGGAATGTCGCCAAATACTCGATACATAGTCTGATCAAATAGGTCCTGTGATGATTTTGCGCCGAATACGAGGCGTTTGGGTCTCATGTTCCCCCAAGGGGATACTGAAGGTTGCAATCGCTCTCGAATCTGGGTGGAGCTGTAGCTGGTGATATCCTTGCTTTAGATCTAATTTAGAGAAGATCGTGCAATCGTGGAATTTGTACGTAAAGTCCTCCACAACTGGTGCTTGGGTAATGCTGTTGCGATTCATATATTTGTTGGGAACTCGCAAGTCAACACTCGCTCTGATCATACTCGGTTCCAATTTGTCGTTCGGTGTCCCGATGAACTTGGGTTTGGGTTGAACCACTAATGGTGAACACCATGTTACAGGTTCTCCTTCCGGTACCTTTTCAAAGATGTCTTCCACTATGCCTTGGTCTAACCATCTTTTCAAAGGCTCTTTAAGGTGGTATGCAACGTTTCTTGGTTTCTGAGCTATTGGTACAGCCTCTTCCTTCATGCTAAAACTGTACTATAGCTCCTCGTTTCTCTTGTTGTCTCTGATCTTACCGATGCCTTGGAAAACTTTGCTGTGTTTGCTAAGTATTTCTTCTATGCTTGTCTTGTTTGAATGGTCTTTGCTGGTTGTGACTGTTTTGACTTGGATTTCTCTCGTATTCGCAGGTCGTTTTCTCTTCCTAGTGTACCCTCTGGGTCAATCTTTAACATTCCCAGATCGGTAAGGGTGGCTCCTACCAATCAGTGGTGGGGAATTGATTCGTCCTCTTACTACGACAATGGTTGTTGATACTCTCTCGTCTGGTTCCTTATGGTCGCGCCAAACTCTCCTTTACTGTCAGAATGTTTTGCAGCGTTGTTCAACTTGGTTTTGCTTTCCTTTAGTTGAATGAGGGTATTTTGGATCGGTGGACTAGGGCTTTAAATTGATGTTCGTCCATTAGGTTAACGTCTGCACTCGTGTCCGGTTCTACACTGACATCAACATCGTCAATTCTCAAGGTTATCGTTTTTGCTTCTTTGTCTGTCCCTTTTAGTTCCTGGTTTGTTTGAGGTGTTCGAAGAATTCGTCATCTGAACTGGTGGAAGGACGTTGTTCCTCGCGGTAGTTTTCTTGACGCGTTTCCTCGTCTCCGTCTGCTGCTGGGCCTGGGGAACGTTGTCGCTCCTTGTTCTGGGTTTGGATCTACATACGATGGCGTAGTGTCCCTCTTTTGTGGCAATTCTTACAGTTCCTTCCTCGAGCTGGGCAGTTGCTGTGGTCGCGTGTGTGTCTTTCTTGGCCTCACTTATCGCAATGGTTTTGTTTGTTTGTCGTTTGGGGTCCTGTGGTCGTTTCGCGGGCTTCCTGTGGTATTTCATGACTTTCGCTATTTCCTTAGTCTCATGTTTTCATAGTCTTTGATCAATTACGCTGGTATCTTCCATTTGGCTCGCTTCATCTAGGAATTGATCTTAAGTTCCACTTTTTTGCTGATGGCTTTCTGAATTAATGCTCGATTTTCGCTGTTTGGATTAAATGCTCCAGAATTCTCTCTTCTAAATTGTCGCCAAACTCGCATTCATTAGCTCTTTCACGTAGTCGTTGCCGCGTATGCTAATGTCGTTTCGCCCACGATGTCAGGTTTCATTGCTAGGAATTTATATCTTGCGTGGTGCTTGTTTCTTTTGGGCAGGAAATGCTCATTCAGTTTGGATTTTAGTTTGTCGTATGTGTTCATACTCTCTGAGCTAGGATTTGGCAGACTTTTTTCTAATCTGGCTATTTCCTTCCAGCCATAAATAATTAATGCATCTTTCTTATCATTAGGATCTGTAACCTTAAAATACCTGAACTCTCGTTCGATCTCTTCAAGCCATTCTTCCCAGAGTTTTCCAGTTGCGATTTGGTCCTCTGTTCTCACAGAAGGTTGGGCTTTCAGGTTTCTTGTCTCAGTCACGATGATTGCTTGATTTGGCTGATTGCTGGCCTGTCCTGAAGAAGCACTCGGCGAACTCGCTGTGTCTGGTGGATCTGACGGCATGTTTACGGTGTTTTACTTGACTTTTCTCTTCCTTTTCCACGGAAACCGGTTCCTAATTCACTGAGTTCGATTTGGGAATCCGCTGAATCCTCGTCGCCAATGTAAAATCTCTATTTCTGGACACTAAAGTCTGTTCTGTTCGCTTTTATTATGACTGCACTCCGTCGCTCACTACACTCGCTCGTATACAACATACACACGTGATTATGCAAATATATCAATGTCCCGGATATTACAGGTACCTTTTAGGGGTAGAAATGAATTGTTGCCCACTCCCACTCGGGTACCTTTTAGGGGTTATTTTCAAAATTTCCGACGAGCATCCCCGTCCTCTTATATATAGGAGCCCCCCCCCCCCCCCGGGTATAAGACCTCCCAAACTACAGTTTTCACAAATCCATACATATTTGCATTCTATCAGGTTGTGATTAGGGACTGGTCTGACATTATTTATAGAGAGGGGGGCTGGTGCAAATAGGGGGTGGGTCATATTTTTATGCACACTCTGTGAGAGTCTTATATGTGTTGCCCATGTACATATATTCAGCCCATTCATCAATAAAATCCAAATATTATTAGTGTACCCAGGATTTTTGGTTTCAGCTTGTATGTTTGATGATTTTGAAAGGGTAAATGTTTGTGCAAATAGCTAGAGTGATCACACTTAATCCATGAAAAAGTACAAAATCTAAATAGTACTAAATAGTAAAAAATCCTTTGTTTTCCATTGTTTAATATTTAAATTTAATTTAATTCAATTTAAATTTGAATATGCCCCCCCCCCCCCTTGAATAAGCAGCTAGAGGGTTTATACTCCATTCGGCGATTATGGTAAGCAATCGTTCATATTACTTTGTAAAATACTTTCAACACTTGTGCGATTGAGCCATGTTTCTGTACTTGCTAAACAACGATCGAGATGCCAACTAAATTATTTCATAACAATTAACATACAAATTTTTTCTAGAGATAAATTTACATAAATTGTGTACAGAATGAGATGTAATGTATCTGTACTGTGTACATGTCTTGATTAATGTTGCTGGTCCAAGCAACCCAATGACTTTTTAGCCAGATAAAGAACAGATAGAAATTTTACCTAAAAAGGAACATTATTTGGATTGAGAAGGTGGACATGAAAAACAACAAAACAAACATTGATCAGAAGTGTTTATCTCAAATTTTAACTATAAATAATTGGCATTTGAGAAGCATTTGGAGGGATACAGATGTAAAAACTGCAAATAGGGCCAAGAGAAATGCTGACTTGCAAAGAATTAGGTGATTTGATAGCACAAATAAACAAGACACTGGAGAAGTAGATATGCAACACGAGTTGCCATAACATCCCCTACAGAAAGTTCATTTCTAGTATTAAAACTCTAGTACTGCCAGTGGAATTATTTTGCTTTATGTCCAAATATTTTTGACTAGTACGTTCCTAAACATTAAAAAAATAAATGTGAATTTTGAGTCTAAACAGCAGTCTACAAATTCATCATCATCGATTACTAGACGAAACTTTGACAGACCAGAACTCAAAAAGTTCTGGGGAGCTTTGGGAAGCGATGGAACCGTTTTAAAGATAATTTCATAATAAATTAATTGATCGAAAGTTACTGTTGATTTCGTAAAACTTCGGCCTCGAAGTTCCCGAAGTTAGTTCGGGAGTTGGTAACTACATTCCGAAGTATGTAAATTTTTACGAAGTTCCATTTGAACCTTTCGAACTTCGCCGTGAACTTCCCAACGAACTTTCGAACGAAGTTGCGAAGTTGAGTGAGAATCTTCATGGCGAATCCGTTTGTAAAACAGGGTAAAGCAATTCCAACAGAGGTTCGTGGAGAAATAGTTGAGAGATGGTTGAACGGTACCTCTCAATTACAAATTTCAAGAGATTTGAAAGTACCGAAAAGTACGATTTGGGGCATTACTGATAATTTCTCCAAGCACGGACATTATGAAAAGATGTCGGGAGGAAACAAAATGCGAACAGTATGCACCGATGACGTTGTTTTTTACACAGAATACTGTAAACAGAGAAGACCCAGTGCAAGTGCCAGGGAAATACAACAAAAGCTGATGGATAACCAAGTTTGTTTGGCCCAAAATGTCCCTTCTGTTTCTTCAATTTCCCGATCTCTTCTTGAAGATCTTGGTTATTCCCTGAAACGACTTACCGTTGTGCCAAGAGAATCGTTAACTAACCACTGTCATCAAAGATTGATAGAGTATTTAGCTGCTGTTGTGTCCATAGATCCAACAAGAATGCACTTCTTTGGTAAAAGGTAAAGCTCTGTATTTAACGTCGGAAGTTCCTTTAGCTACAAGCAACGCTATAAGCTAGTCTCCCAGGAAGCCGACGGTGCGCTCATTCTACCCCCCTCTTTCCATCAGTGCTCCGTTTTAAGGATATTTAAAGCTACTTAAAGCTACACGGAAAGGAAAGAAGTCGAATCAAGGATGTGAGATCTGGGGATCGAACTAGGGACCTCTCGCACCGAAGGCCGCGCACTAACCAACTGTGCCATCCTTGCTCCTGGATCATCTGTAATAAGAACAACGGGAAACAGAAGATACGGTCACGCGCCAGTTGGCCAGCCCGCCATTGAAGTGCAAAGATACGCCTCGAACGCTACGTTTACCGTAAATTTACTCCACAGTTTATTTGGAGTCAATCACATGAATATCATCCAAGGACCTTCTAATGGTTTAGAACTACTAAACTTTTTTGCCGAAGCCTTGGAAGAGCTAGATGTATTTGGTAATCCTGTACTGAAACAAGACGATGTTGTTATTATGGATAACTGTGGATTTGACCACGCTAGGCTAGTTCCTGTGTTAAGAAATATGCTTGCTCAAAACGGATGCACTTTACTATTTCAGCCTCCATATCACCCAGTGTACAACACATGTGAATATTGCTTTAGAGTCCTGAAAGGGTGGCTTCGTAAGAATACCGAGTTAGCGGAAAATCACACAGAAATTGCAATTTATGACGGTTTGAGCCAAGTCACCCCTCGTATGTCCAGGAACTTTTTCAGACATTGTGGTTATCTTTAGCTCAGATTATATAGAGTCGTTTTCGTATGAGTGGGAAACTTACCGCGCCGTACCGTGACCGTGTCAGTGCCGTAATGTCTATAAAAACATTCGAAATTCATGCCGTAACCGTATCGCATCGTAACCGTACAGTGTTCCCACTCATACGAAAACGACTCTATTATACTGTAACTGGCAACGATACGTTCATTGTACTCGTGTCCGAAATAACTTTTCCAGAAAAATCAAGCAAAATCAGATTTGGATTGTTTTAATAGTCATTTTAGACACACCGTCATTTTTTAAAATTTTATTTAAAAATTCGGTTTCATATATTCTCGAAAAGAATCTAGTTATCATATATTGCACTAAGTGTCGGTTATGTATACTTTTTACCGCAAAAAGGTTGTGCCGTCGTTCAAACAAATTTCTACCCTTGACGTGAAAGCTACAAATTGATCATGTTTACAATTTCATGACTGGCCATAAGAGTGTAAAAATCACTAAGACATCAAAACGCTTGGAACTTTATTCAAAAAGCCTTTAAAATATACATGTAACAGCATAGAATTAAAGTTAAGGTTTAAAATCAACTTGTTTCATCATAATATTAACATTGAGTCTTGAGCAAATTAGACTAGAATATTACACGCGTGTATATTATTCAGACAAGATACTGTACGTGTTCACTAATTACGTCTCACTATAGTAAACAAAACTATAGTTTATTTAAACAAACTAGCGTTAGAAAACACAACTTTATATATTAACGGAGGATTTCTTTTTTACCGGCCGTGAAAGAAAAATGACCGACCATGCACGTACGTCACCAAAATAGAATAAGATTTAGTGCATAATAATAAAGATAACCAACTGGCTGTAACATAATGTCAATATTATTAACGCCGATTCGCTACTTTTCGCGGGTAAAACTATCACTAACACGAAAGAATATTGGTAAATCAGGTTGGATTGTTTACTTATCCTCGATCATATCGGCGGCTGTTGCTAATGTGTCAAGATTTCCAAAATTTGAGTCTGTGCTTTCTATTTTATTCCTAGAGTTAGGTGACCCCTGTCCCAAGGAAAACTGCTGAATACTAGTGGAATTACAAGAAGCAACAGGAATGCTTTGCTGGAATGGGGGTGTATAATTCTGATATAGAGCAGGCGGGATCTGAAAAGGTTGATTTAGAAACTGATAAGGATTACTGTTCGCATTGTTTATCGCAGGGTTATTTCTTGCCATTACATATGCAGGAAATGGGTTGTAATAATTCATGTATTGATAACTGTTACCACTATCAGTTGACACAGCAGTAGTAGGGAACTTGTTTGGCGCTACTTTACTAGTAATAGGCGAATCTAGAAGACTAGATTTATCTGAGCTATTTTTCTTCTTTTTTTTTAAGGCCTTGTGCTTTTTCCCCTTTCGATCTTCCACGCTGCTGTCAGAAGACTTCGACGAGTCAGAAACCGATTGCTCTTGACTATCACTAGTTGACACGGTGCTAGCAGAGGAGAACTTGTTTGTCGCTACTTTACTAGGTGAATTCTGAAGACTAGATTTATAACCATGACCCTTTTTCTTCTTTCTTTTGGCCTTTTGCTTGTGCTTTTTTCTCTTTCGACGTTCCACGCTGCTGTCAGAAGACGTCGACGAGTCAGAGTCTTGATGGTCTTGAAGAGAAAGTCCTTTTTTGCACTTTTTAATAAGCAATCTCAACTGCTCGTCGTCGTTTGTTGTTACGACTTAACTTGGTTTTCTAACTCATTTAGTGAATCTTTCATCTTTTTTCTTTCTGACTTGAGTGAGTTTAGTTTGCTAAAATATTCTGGATGTTTCTCACGTATGCCACAGAATGTATAATCAGTGCACCTGTCGTATTTGCAAGCATTTGAGCTCTGATTACGATGGCCCCGGTGATGACAGTTTCCACAAATTGTTCTACTTCTCCCTAAGTTTGGCGGTTCTTTTACCTGGATGTCCATTGACTCTATATTGATATCAAGTTCTTGAAGTTCCTCTTTGGTCTTTTTGATTTTATCGGTCAGTTTTTCTTCTTCGTACTGTAAGGCTTTCAGAACGTTCTGTCGGAATCGAAAGTAAACACATTTTGATAAGTTTGGCGCCAAAATGCCTGACTACCACTAAATAAATTCTGATTACTAACCCTTTTAGCTGGTTTTTCTTTCGTTTCTTTGCTTGCTGTTTCAGCTGACTTAGACTTTTTAGCCTTTGTTTTCGTAACAAGAGGAGACTCGTCTCTCAAAAGTTGGATTTGATATTTTAAAAGAGCTATCGTCCCAAGTGATACTCCTTTCGGAAACATGAGACCAATTTGATCGTCGCTGATCAGTTTGATTTTGAGTCTAGAGGTGAACTGATTTGCCTTCAAAGTTCCATAAACTAAAGAAAACGTCTCTTCATCAAGTTGGTTTGACCAAGGGAGCATCCATTGTTTCAGTTCATCGGACTGAGGTGAAAACATATTGCTTAAATCGCTTAGATTTCTTCACGCTCACTTCGCAACTTCGTTCCAAAGTTCGTTGCGAAGTTCACGACGAAGTTTGAAAGGTTCAATGGGAACTTCGTAAAAATTTACATACTTCGGAATGTAGTTACCAACTCCCGAACTAACTTCGGGAACTTCGAGGCCGAAGTTTTACGAAATCAACAGTAACATCAAGATCCCCTCTAGTTTTTATGAAAACTTCAAATGAACTAATCATCCCATTTGGGTAAAGAAACCAAGCTGACTGAAACACTCCTTTGACTTTTCACGAATTTTACGAAAGGTTATAAGCATGTTTACGATATGAGGCGTTCCTGGCACTTTAAACGGTATATAAAAATTCAACTGTTGAAATCACTTTACTGTTAGCACCGCCGATCGATTGATCAATCATGTTCTGAATTTTGGTTGACTCACGTGACCATTTGGAGTGTTCCAAATAGTCATGTGACATTAGTTCCCGCTCTGTGGGTCAGCGGTCAGCGGTCAGCAAAGATGGCGGCAACGTTTCTCTTTGCTCCATACAAGATAGTATTTTATAAAGAAATCTATTGAAATCTAAACATGAGTATATGTATATATTAATACTATCATCATTATTTGGAAAATTAAACGAGACTTACCTGTAAGTTGAAGTTTGATTGCTCTGTCTTGGGTGATCTTGGATAGGCACTTCGGGATTAGGCTGAATGGAGGAAAGGCATAAAATTCATAGTTATTCCAATTAATTGAAAATGCATCTACGTGGCTGCTGCCAGGGTCTGGCTTCCACGAACAATATACATCAAGCATGTTGTTTAGCTGGCTAGCAAACATATCAATGTTAATTGCAGGAAACAGTTCTATAATCTTGTTGAAACACTGTTCGTTAATCCGCCACTCATGCCGATCGTTAAACTTTCGTGACTTTTCGTCTGCTTCGATGTTGAGTTTTCCTGCGAACATATCAATGTTAATTGCAGGAAACAGTTCTATAATCTTGTTGAAACACTGTTCGTTAATCCGCCACTCATGCCGATCGTTAAACTTTCGTGACTTTTCGTCTGCTTCGATGTTGAGTTTTCCTGCGATATGCACGGCAGAAACACACAAGTTCCTACCAATGCACCAGTCCCACAATTTTATGGCAAGGGAGTTAAGAACAGGAGATTTCGACCCTCCCATATTGTTAATGTAGGATACTGCTGTGGTGTTATCTATGAAGATACGCACATGTTGGTTGCTAATCTTAGAGCAAAAGCATTTCAATGCAAAAAATGCGGCCTTTAGTTCCAGAACGTTAATATGCAGTGTAGCCTCAGAGGACGTCCATCGCCCTCCCGCTTTTTCCTCTCTATATATAGCACCCCAACCAAGATTAGAGGCATCCGATTTAATAACAATGGCAGGGTTGTCCCGCACAATGTCACGTTTTAAGGTATGGTGCATTATTCATCCACCACCTAATCTCTGATACAGCTGGCGTAGACAATCTCATGGGGCTGGCGTAGTTTCCGTTTGATAGCACAAGGGCAGAGTATTTGCTTTTTCAAGATTTCTATAATGCAAAGGTCCAAATTCAGCCCCCGGAAAATTTGAAACCAGTGTTCCTATAAGCTCAGCGACTTCTCTGATGGTTGGATTTAACTGAGCTAAGACCGCAGAACAAGCAGTGACAATTTTCTCTTCTTTTCGTCCGTTGGCGTAACTGTCATTGTTACTGAATTTAAAATAAATCCCAGAAAAACTAGTCGTTGCGTGGGTGTAAACACTGATTTCACCGGATGCACATAAAAACCTAGTGAACAAAGCATTCGCACAGTGTCAACGACATTATTGTAACATTCATTAAAACTGTCACCTTGCAAATAAGAATCGTCACGTACGCTGAGCTAACATGCCCCATGCTACGTAATGTCAAATAAACTGGTTTGAGTAACTTAGTAAACAAACGTGGCGCACTAGCCAACCCATTTGGTAGACAAGTGTACTGGTAGAATTTTCCATCAAACCAAAACTTTAAGTATTTCTGATGTAGGCTGTAAATAGGTACCGTGTAATATGCGTCTTTTAAGTCTACCGACGCCATGTAGCACCCCGGTTTCATGAGTTGGATAGCATATTCCAATGTATCCATCTTAAAATGACGATACACCACATGCTGGTTAAACCGCTTAAGATTAAGTATCATACGATGTGTGCCGTCTTTCTTTGGTCGTAAAAATAAGGTCGATATAAAATCATCTGGTTCTTTGAGTGTTTCTATAATAACCTTCTTCTTAATTAACTTATCAATTTCCTGTTGAGCAATGACATGTTCATTTTGATTGAAGACACTTGGTCTGACAAGAGGTCGAGGAAGCATATCACTACTGTCCGTCGTTTCTATTTTAACCCCTTTCACAATGTCAAGTATAGAAGGATCATTTGTTAAGTTAGACCATCGATCAATATATTCTATTAATCCGCCCGCTTTAAACAGAGTAGGGTCAGGCAAACATAATAAAATGTCATTTTCTACATCATGACTGGTATCGACATCAGAGCATACCTTTACTGACGTTGATTGTTCGTCCCCTCCTTTTTCTTCCTGTACTTGGAGGGATGTCCGCGGTCTAAAAAAGAACCGCTTTTATTTCTGGCGTACGGCTGGAACCGACGATTGCCCTTTACTGCCACTGTAACTTCTCTGACCGCTATTATGGCCACTACCGCGTGCACCGGATGTAGGGCAAACCTTCTTGGTTAGTTTGTTTGCTTCAGCGATATCTTTTGTCGCTTTAGCTAGATCGCCAAATAAGAACTCCGAGTCACCGTCCTCAGCAGGGGATATATGGCAAAGGGACGCATTATCCTTGTGTAGCTCCTTTTTCAAAGCCATTCGTCTTGACTGGTTGACATCTTGGTTATATTGTACCGCCATAGCCACGCTGTCAGTGACAAGTTTCAATAGTTTCCGGTCCTTGGAATATTTTTTTCATCACCACATCGACCGCTTTTATAGATGCGATATATGATGGATCCCAGTAAAATCCCTTGAGAAATTTGCGATTTAGAGTCGGCCGGCCGACAGTTGGTTCCAAACTAGAGGATTAACCTTAGGAACCCGTAGGTCCTTTACGTTTTCTGGGCGGACATATTTTTTCCTTTTTTCCTTAAGCTTTTCTTCGCTCATCTTAGACTTGACAAGAGTATTGAATATGCCTGCCAGTCCCTCATGAATAGCGGGGTCCGTCTTCTCGTTTACATTTAGATCGGCTGCTATGTCCTGCAAAACATTAGTCTCGGGCGCTTCAGGTTGAACCCCATTGGGGTTTTGTTGATTTGCAATAAGTTGCCGAAGGGCGTCATCTGTTGTATCGCCCCGTCCTTCTTCGCCATCGTGGCGGCTAGCAGACTCTTGGTCGCTATCTATGTCAGCGTCTCCCGAGCAAAAAGAAGTGAAATTCTGATTCATTTCGCGCATCTGTTCAAGAAGCGCGGCAAACATACCATTGACGCCAAGGTCATTGGGTAGTGTGGTCCTCTCATTCACCACGTTCGAGCCTTCGCAGGTCTCGTCGCCCATGTTGTACTAGTCCCACTAGGCTCCTCACAATAATGTGTATGGGTATCAACTACGTTGATTCCAGCTGGATTTCTTGTAAGCCTAACTACGTTAGACTAATCCAGAATAATTAACGCACAAAAAAGACGTTAGTACAGTTGGTTCGGTGCCACACCGACAAGAGGTATCAATTACGTTGATCCCAACTGAATTTCTTGCGAATCTAACCACGTTAGATTGATCCAGAAAGCGTTAAGTATAACAAAACTTGAGGAGTAATAATTTCGTGAACAACTTGCTTTGAACACAATCCGTGCAATGACTTGCGCAAGCGCTGTGCTATCTCATGGGATCACCTGACTTCCGGTCATGTGATAGAATATCATTTTAAAGGGCATATTATTAGTTTACTATATTTTGCCCTTTCTTCATATTTGGAGATAAATAAAATAAAAAAAATAAAAAAATAGTTCCCGCTCTGTTCTGTGCACAATGATGGAGAACCAGATCAAAGTATACTATGGGCCAAATTTCAACAAATGTGGCACTTTCTTTATTTCATCTGATTGTTTAACCTATTCCGAATTGTTATCCAGGGTTAAGGAAGTTACGAAAACATTCAATCACCTAAGTTGAATCACCTGATTTGATTGACCAAATTCGACTTAGATACCTTGATGGCGAGAGTTTTTATGTAAACTTGGAAGAAAACCTTATGAGCAATCTCTTCAGATGTGCACAGGTAGCCTGTGAACAGGCTCTGGGGGAGGGAGGAGGGGAAGGGAAGGAGAAGGGGAGGGGAGGGGAGGGGGCAGGAAGAGGGGAAAGGGTAGAGCCTGTAAGAGTAGATATGGAGTACCAATCCTACAACATCTCAGCGCCGGTGCTGCGGCGCATCCGAAGAACAAAAGAAATTCTTTCCAGAGCAACAAATTACTTATACCGGAGCAACAAAAGAAATTCTTTGCGGAGCAAAGTTAATTATTCCGGAGCAGTTGACAAACAAAAGAAATTCTTTCCGGTGCGTCTGAGGAACGAATGAAATACTGGGAATACTCCATTGCGCAGCAACCGAACAACTATTCCTGAGCAGAAAAAAAAATTCTGGAGAGTACATTCTTGAAATACTCGACTGATCTTTATAACCCTTCAAATGATCTTAAGCATTCTACCACTCATCTACTGTTGGTTTCGCGATTATTACGAAGGACCTTTTTGGACTATTTACGACAGGATGCAATTTGAAGATGCAAAGCACCTCTCTCAAAAGGGAGATAAAGGGGGTGGCACGAATACGAAATGGTACTGATTTTTCGCCATAAACATGAGAGCGAGGCCGAAACGCAGTAATGCGATGAATACAGATTATGCATTCTTTATGATTATGTAATTAGAAAGTTTATTGACTTTGTGTTTGTTATATTAACAATAAAACCACCAGCACGATTTTGTTTCTCTTTTTGGTTTTTATTCCATAACACATCTAAATGAGTATGTACAAATTGTATATTAAAAATTAGATTGTTTCTAAAGGTCCTTAAAATATGTCCAGCAGTAAAAGGTATACACATTACTGTAATAATTTAGTTGCCACTGATTTATGTTTGTTTTTACATCGACTAATGTAAAGTCAACCAGTTTTTAAACTCCTCGCCGATGACTTTATTGGTCGTTACAACTTTCTTCTTATTCTGTTTCACTTTGGTCTTGGCTACTTTCCCTACATTACACTGTCTTGGTTGCGATAACTCGTAGACCCTTTCTTGTTGTTTCGGTGTGTTTATATTGGTATTGTTTGCATCTGTTGTTATACTTTGGTACACAATGAATTTAACTTTCGGTTGTAATCTAGCTTCTTGTAAATACTTTCGCCTTTGCTCGATATCCAGTAAGTGTACATCCGCGAGATGGTTTGCCAGTCTTACGAGATATTTTGCTCCACAATCTGGTATAGGACAATCGTGACAAACACGTTTAACCATGTTCACAGTTTGACGAACAGACCCAAAATGAGTTGTTTTCTCCTAAAACTCTATTAAAAAGAAGGCCAGCAAGGCCGGAAAACAGGCAGAAAAGGCCATTAACAGGCTAAAAAGGCCAAAAGCAGGCCAAACGGGTAGAAAAAGCCAGTCGGGCCAAAATCATAGAGTAACGTATCTTTGTGTGTCTTAGCTTGCTGAAAATCGTTTTAAATAGAGGAGTCAGCTAGACTTTTTATCATTCTGTGTTACAACTCAGTGCTGTTAGCATCTCCTAAAAATCATTCGATTATCCAGACAATATGCAGGCTTTGTTTTTTTTCTCACGTCGTTCTTTTCTTGGACGTTCCAATAAGAGTACGGTTCTTTTGGAAAAAATCGCGAAAGAAAATTCCCTAAACAAAACTGGTGCTGTTAACTACAACAAGTACGGTAAGCAAGAGGGCGTTGGATTTAATTCCTGTAGTGAGAAGTTTGTGGATAACTTTCTTCTCTATGTCTTGTACCCGACCACTTTGTGACTACGAAGTAAACGTATACCGAAGTCGGCGTCGTGAACAACCACATTCGAGATATGCTGACCCGCTAACGGCTTACAGAAATGTAAAGTTAAAGCTATTGCTTTATCACCATTAAAAGAACCAACCACGCGAGGAAGAAGTAGAAGGAGTCTACGGAAGATTAAAAATAAAGGAAACCAAAGAAACCCTTTACTACAGACAAGAATTTAAAATTGCCTGTGCAGATAAGAATATTCGGATGTTTAAAGTTTTTACGCTCTGATGAGTACTTATTAAGGAAACTTTTCTTAAAGGATATTGACTTAACCATGGATTACAGTGGAAGCTTTGACAAAGAAGAAGCCATTCGCTTTTTGACCTCTAACAAAGGCTTTCGTATTCAAGGCTGCGGGTGGATGGCGACAGAACGATTCTCGATAACAGCGATAAAGTGGGTAATAACTGCCTGACCTATATGGAAACAGTAAATGGTATGACCACTCGCTGTAAAATATCCAACAAGATGGTACAGATGTTAGAAAGCAAAAGTGTTCAAGAAACTGTCGGACAACACTGGAAAGACTGGGTCTGTTAGACGGGTACTCGTTTAGCTAAAGCACGCGATCTAGCTAAGGAACGGGGTCTGACTCGGGCCGAGGTAACCTTCTATTGTAAGGACGATGTTCCTAGTGACGAGTTTATGGAAAACACTCTTCACCGTATAACACAATATGTACCACCTAGTCTCGTCTATTCCACTCCATTCGCCTGTACTTGGAATTCGTACTGCGACTCGATGATGCATAGTTTAGTTGTGGTTGACCGCACTCACAATATTGGATTAATGGTTTATACATACAACGAAAATACACAAAACATAAGTGGACAGTTTGTTGACAAATGGTCCGAGAAAGAAACATGGTGTATTTCGAATCTTACACTTGGAGCCAAGCTTCCCATCGACCTAATCGAAGTCACTGACTGTGTTAAGACCACAAGCGGGACTAAAACAGAGAAGAAAAAAGATGTGCTACTTGACATTTCCTGTTCTCATTATTTTAAGAGTCGTAACGATGGACGTACAGATTTTAGTGCTCGTCTTGTGTAGGTGGCGTCTACTGTTGGAGTGATGGAGATAAGGACCATAATTTACAACTGCTAGAGAACGCTGGTCTTATTCCACACGAACACTGTGTACCTTATCTAGCACACGTTAAAGGAAGTAAAACGTGTAAACCCGACATGGAACTGTGTAAAGTCGATATTTTAGATGTCAAAGTACCCAATACTACAACCAACAAGCAGCCTAGGGTGTCTACTAATCTACGTAATGAGAAATGTAAGAGTATCGCAAACGAAGCAGCAATAAAAATACAAGAGTGTCGCCAACTGTTTGAAGCAGCCATTGCAGAGAAACAGAAAAAGTTACAACTGTTAGATAACTATAGCAGTGTATTCTCTGACAACCAAATTATCCAATTAAAGGAACTTCCCTTGGGTTCGTATAATGTCATGGCAATGCGTGAGACACAGACCCAGTTTGGTCAGAAGTATATTATGCTGGTACAAATCGACAAAGCGGGATCTTTGGGCGTCTGTTATTCCAACAGGCAAATTGAAACGTACATGCAGGAAAATATATCTCAAGATCAAAAGGAACAAATTAGAGATCCAAAACGTAACTACCTGACATTGTATAACGTGCCACTCGCAGAGTTGACTATTACAGGATGGGGTCGCACTCCACAGAGAAATATTGTAGTATATTGCAATATTAGACTGACACAAGAAATGGAGAAATACGCTATTAAACATAAACATAATCAACTTATGGAAGAAATAGAGGAAGAAAGGGCCAAATTACAAACTGTTGCTGCAGGAAATACCCAGGATAGGCAAGTCCTCCCAACTATTACCAGAGAGAATATGGTGCCATACAAGCACATGAAAAACATGGTAGAACTACCTTTAGGTTCTACACACACATTAAAAGCTATAGTATACTTTGACCACTATGGCCAACAAAAACTTGTTCTAAAGCTAGATGATGGAGAAGTTTACCAAGCAGGGGATGATATAGAACAACAAAAAGAACAGTTAACATATTGTTGTAGAATAATTGTAAACAGAATTCGCGTCAATAATTCCACCAAAAGAAAGTATGCAGTATGTCAAGTTGTACAGCCCGGGGACTGGGTGGGTATTTTAGAGTATGACAAGGTAGCCCTTCTACCACCAAACAAAAAACAACGCATTTTTAAAGTATTAGATGTAAAATCCATCGAAACAAAAGGGAAGAAACGCAAGTTAGTACTAGTAGAAGATGGAACTGTATATAAGATTAAGCGATCCTGTGCAACCAGGACATTTTATTTAAAAACTATGTTTGTGTAATCTGTACATACTCGTTTAGATGTGTTATGGAATAAAAACCAAAAAGAGAAACAACATCGTGCTGGTGGTTTTATTGTTAATATAACAAACACAAAGTCAATAAACTTTCTAATTACTATGCATAATCTGTATTCATCGCCAGTTCGGTTCATTGCCAGATTTGGCAATATTATCAAAACATTGCTCTAAGCCAATCAACTTCAAGAATAATGTGTTGCTATGTCAACAGAAACCTGATACTAGTAGACTATCATATATCCCAAACAGCAGAATGTAGTCTTTAGTTTACTGAATTACAAGACGACTGTACTCAATCTGATGTTCAAATTATAAGTTTATTCTATTTTTCAGTATACGTAACCGAATTACAGCAATGTAACAATTCATAAAGCAGATATATATACAGTTATTTACATATCAACTACAGTGACAAACATCTTTTGAGATCCACCCTCGATTTTAGTGATTGAATCGCGAATCTTTGTCATGACAGACTTCGTATTTGTCTGATCACAAATTGCATACCATTCACAAGGTATTACTGCTCCTCCACCTTCACGGTTTTGACCCCAGCGCTGATGAACTGGAACGCGAGGTGCTCTCATAATAGTCGGAAGACCGGTCACTATCCTTAAAATTAAAGTAGTTTTAAAAATGTCATTTGACATTCACTGTGAAGGACTAATGTGACAACAGCTAGCTACTTAAACTTACCCATAAATATCATTCACGGCACCATCTCGCAAAAGTTCTTTAAACGCAGAGTTCAAAAAGTACTGAACTCTCCCTATCTGTTGTCCAGCTTTGTCTCCGAGGCGGTATTTGGTCTTCGTGGACTCACTGTAGGTTGGGAGGACGCATTTCATGGTGTTAACATCTGGATTTTCTCCCTCCGGCGTAACAGTTACTTTCATCCCAAGTGGAGCTTTGATTTTGAAGACATGATATCTAAGGATACATGGTGTGAGAACACTTAGTTTCACAGTTTGATTGCCTTGGAGATGACATGCTAATAAATAAAAATACCTACCCTTTGATAAAGCCTCCCGTTATCTTTATCTTGTCCATGATAACGATATAAATAAAATACGTACGGTCACAACGGAAAAAAAGAAACGCTTGACTTCTCACAACTCAGGTTCTGTAATAATTTTGTCCTTGGTAAACAGCGTGCGTAGCCTGTATGGAATGGTGTCAAAACACCCTGTAACACCTGAAGACAAAGGGAGGTTATACGAACTGAGGATGGTCAAATTTCATATTATCAAAGATGTCCTTTGAAATGAGCGCAAACTATAGTCCCGAGCAAAATCCCGAGCATGTATTAAGGATATACGAAAACCTGGCAAATACTGATTCGACCTTACCTGCTCAAGATACTACAGCTGTTCAGCAAGATGAACTCACTCCCCCCAGGTAACAAAGTCATGATATTGTAACTTTTACAACAGCATGCCTAAGAGCACCAATAGAAGATAACTTTTAAAAATACGATAACATCATTTTATTCTAGACATTTTTCGATATTGTTTATGCCATTTTCTTTGAAAGAACTTCATTCTTTTGAAGACACCCGGCATGAGCTGTCGATTTACACTACTCGGGTAAAACTATTAGAGATTTTAAATACTTCTGCTCTCTCATTACAGACTGAATAAAAACGAAATTGGGAAAAAGACGTCCAAGGGGGACAGACGAATTTATGAAAGATTACCTAGATGGTGGATTAAAATCTGTTGCCAATCAGGAGTTGCTTAAACCCGAATCGTCACCAGAGGCAGGTGATCAATCTAAGAACACTGTAGCGCCACTTGAAAACACTCCAGAAAGAATTAACATTAGTCAGACCTTAGCCAATGCCTTGGGGGTCACAGTCAACGTGGAAAGGAACCTACCTCCCAGGTCTATTAATTTCAATGACATTCCAAATGCAGTTGCACAGGTTTTAACAAATAGACCACGTCCAGTCATAAGGAAAGAGGAAATACCATACACACCAAAACAAGCAAGAGTAGAAGTTGCATTTGTTAATGATCAAAATGTTCCCTTTATTGTTGAACAAGAGTAACTGATTTATCTTACTTTGTAAATTACATTTATACAAGATATTAATAATGCAAGATCGCCATCCTGGATCTTTGGTACAACAGTTAACTTGATGTACGCATATGTGGTGAATCACAACTGACTCTTAAAATTTGTTTAGGTGATAGATTCCTAAAGTTTGAAAAGGCACATAGAGACATCTGCTATTTACAAGTTTATAGAGTGCACGTCATATATCCGTGAAATAAAACTTAACATGTATTGTCTAATTGCACTGTTATGTACAAACTAGTGGAGATCACTGGAGCAAACAACAATAGCAACGTATCTAGCCGTCTTTGTGTTTCTTTGCGTAGTTCATGCCTCAGTGAATTATTAGTTATTGGATAACAAAATAGTTGATAACCAAATACTATTATGTGCTAAATAGTTAGTAGTTGTTTCACGGATATATGGCATGCACTCTATTATATTCGTTCCCACGCAATTGTATAGCTGTGTAATTCCCTCTTACACCGCAAGCTTTATAAATCGATCGAAATTCGATCTGAAATCAATGAAGCTATTTTTACCCGTAGATCGATTATAGCTTGTAATGTGAAAGAGGTCTTAATACTTGTTCATGTTCGTTCACATATACTGGTTCATGTTCGTTCAAATTACAAATAGATAATAATAATAAACAGCAATACTTATTCAAAATGATATTCATTCATCATCAGATACCTCTTCTACAAAGCATTCCTTTTCCAAGGTTATTTCTTGACAAAGTGTGTCTTCAACTTCTTCTAAAAGCCTAATGATGATTTCTTTTTTAGAAGATTCACATTGTTTGACTCTCATTCTTAATTCACACTTCACTTCTTCATTCACTACTAACTCTATTTTATCCTTGATTTTACTTAAGATTACTGCCTTTGTTAAATTTGTCACATCCTCAGCTCTCTCCCTCTCTTCCTTTGCTACGTACAATGGAGTTATGACGGCATCATTTCTTTCCTTTCTCTCCACAAAGACTGTTTTAAGCAGGCTAAGTCTGTTCTTCTCGAGGAAATTCAGATGATCGCTCAGGCCAGGGTCCAACTCATTGCCATCAATGGACGTTAGGGGGGCATCGTCTGAAGCATGTGTGACATAACTGTAAGAAAAAATGATTGTAAACATTACTTTGTGGTATAAATATGATAACAAACAAAATACAAATGAATTTGAACAATCAATAATGATATAATAGTCTATTGTTAGTAACCATAGTCCAAAGAAGCTCACTCTTATAGTATCAATCTTAAGCTATGAATGGGAATAGAAAAAAAAATAATGGTAAAAATCCTACCCTTGATACAACAGCAACAAGCAAGCTTAGATAAGATTTTTAAAGATAATAAAATAAATTCTGATCATTGTCATTCTTTTTGGATTATGTACAATGTACAGTTAATGGTGCAAACAGTTTGTAAATACACACTAAACCAACAAACTAAGCTCTCAATATGATAAAAACATGTATAATTTTCATCAATTTTAAGCAATACTTGATCATTATCAATGGAGGTCAGAATATCACCAACTGGAAGCTCAGGTACCTTCAAGGTTAAGTGATCTAACCAAGATTTCACTGTGGCAAATGATCCTCCTGGCAACAGCTTACCAAAGACGTTAGTGGCAAGTTTACTGCGCGAAAGTGAATACATCACCAGATTACTACAGAAGGCCAAAGGAGAGATGAATGAGGGCTGAACCAGAGAATATAACAGATCAATGGCAGCAGTTTTTCGAGCTAAACAAGTTTTGTTGGAGGTGTGATCATTTCCACACAATCCATCCACAGCACTATTTACAATTGGGCTTCTGTGTCCATTCCAATCTTTTGGATCTAGTTCCACTACATTCTCTAGGGACTTGTACGTTTGACTTGAGGAAGCAATGTCCTTCTTGATTTCGTCCTTTTCCAAGTGGAAAATAACCCTTACTAGTTCAGCCCGAAGGTGTTGTGAGATGCCGTTTACGCTGTTGTCGATATCTTGATTATCAATAAAAAAGAAACCAAACTTTTCTGACAACAACTTGGCGACCGTAAGGGCCTCTTCCCTTGTCAAATGCCCTATGCTGTTGCACAAAGACACAAAGCAATTTTGGGTCTTTTCCAATTCAAATTTGGTTTCTTCAGCGCTGTCAGTGGCGGAGTCGCTTGAATCGTAGTCGTGGCTTGGATTTGCCTTAAAAATACTATTTTGGCAAAAACAGTCCTCATATGAATGTTCAGTCCAGTTAAATAGTTCCGTATTTTTATTTTTGACTTCTTTGCGTCGAACTCTGTAAAGAAATCGTCGACAAGCGTCACACACTTGAGTCGGAAATATATCGTCCGTCTCAGCTTCAATGTCAACTCCCCAATACTCCAAGAATTCCGCTCTAAACAAAGCTTTCCTCGCTTGTCTTTTCTTCTTATCTCATCGTCCAAATGACGAACTACATATTCAGCATCGATTACCAAGGTATCGTTTGTGAGCCTCCATCAGCGTTCTTCTTCAAAGTTACCATAACCAAAGTTTACTTGATGATGCCCCAAGACTTTTCGGCGTGCATCAAAACAAAACTTACACGGTTGCACTCAGAAACTCAAAAAACTTTTGATTTATCAAGGCCACTTTTTTTGGACACGGGACAAATCTTAAGAAAACAAGTAAAATACGAAGGAATAAATCTCAAAATGGCGGAGTATAACCTTGATCGTGAAGAAATATCTTGAAAAATATAGTAGTCGAGAACACGTGCACTCCAATCAGTGACACGAAGGGCAATTTGAATAACAAAGAATTGCTCTGACTGCAATGGATTGTGGGTTAAGGTTTTATTTATAGCAAAAAATTATAATAAATTAAGGAGACCTTTTGTTTCAGTACAGACGCCATTTTGTGACGTAACAGATATTGCCAAATCTGGCAATGAACCGAACTGATCACATCATTGCGTTTCGGCCTCGCTCTCATGTTTATGGTGAAAAATCAGTATGATTTCGTATTCGTGCCACCCCCTTTATCTCCCTTTTGAGTGAACGTTTTCAACCCACGAGGTACTTTGACTTCAAGATTGAAAGGTAACATGGCATACTCGATAAGCTTTGCCATGCTGGTCACGGAATTCTTCGTTCGTGATACAGCACCTCCCCATGGGAATTCCAGTATAAAATACTTTTTGAAGCCGCCAGAGTATGAAGAAACACTAGAGCCTTATCTTCTGGGATACTCTGGGAGAGTGCCTGTAGAACTTCTTCAATATCTTCCTTGTCCCGCAAGTCCTGTTCTGGGTCAACACTTCCGTCATGAGAATATTCAGAACCGCGTTCAGTGTCAGTGGAATCACTACATGCTCTTTTCATGTTGCTCCCTCGAAGGATCAACGTCAAAATGAACTTCTTCTTTCTAGACACAAATACTTATAACAAAAACAGGCTCAAAGCTGACATCAGGGGTGACATGACATCGGATACAAAACCATCACCCCGCTAAGAAGAATTTGTTTTTTGGTTTTGAAAGGAGCGGATGGATTGGCTAATGTACGTATGTCGTCCACATGCTTTCTTAGTCTTTCTTTGTGTGTATCCTTCATGGGGATCAGGCCTCGCGACAAATTCGAGCAAACTTCACAAATGGCATGAACCTGTTCTGGACTAGCGGTAGTCAGCAAAAGCTTTCTTTGGTGAGGAAAACAATTAGTTAAATGACACAAATAGCCAAAATTTTCTCTTAGCAAGTGGCTCATGTTGTCTGCACAGCCGATTGCATCAAATGAAAGGCCGGCAGAAAAACATTCCTATTTATCCCTTTTTCCATTGTCAACTAAAGGCAGTTGGAATTCTATCATTTGAAGGATATAATCTACACTAGAATCTAGTTCCCTAGCTAGAATCTACACTAGAATCTAGTTCCCTAGCTAGAATCTACACTAGAATCTAGTAGAATCTAGTATCTACACTAGAATCTAGTATCTAGCTAGAATCTAGTAGAATCTAGTATCTAGTATCTACAATCATTGCCAGAATTAGTTGGCACGCTTAACAGATATTGATATTTTATTGGGCACTTTCCCTAAAGCTAACTAGCACAAAACCCCCCTCCCCCTGTACAATTTTGGGAGTCCTGTGGTTGGGTAGGGAGTTGGTCCATCTGATCTGGGGTACCAACTTGCCTTGGGGAAACAGCAACATTGTACAGGGGGGAGGGGGGACGCGTGACTAAGTAAAACCCGATTTCGGTACAAGCCAAAACATGCGAACGTGCCAAGTATTCTGGCAATGCTTGTAGCTATAATATAGTAGAATCTAGTATCTTGCTAGAATCTAGTATCTAGTAGAATCTAGAATCTAGCTTGAATCTAGTAGAATCTAGTATCTATCTAGAATCTAGTAGAATCTAGTATCTAGTATCTAGCTATAATCTAGTAGAATCTAGTATCTAGCTAGAATCTAGTATCTAGTAGAATCTAGAATCTAGCTTGAATCTAGTAGAATCTAGTATCTAGCTTGAACCTAGTAGAATCTAGTATCTAGTAGAATCCACACTAGATAGAATGTTAAATATATTCATATTTAGGTCATAGCCCAGGTCATTTAGGTCATAGCCCATAAATAGCGTTTCCTTCAAGAATGGGTCTCATTCTTCAAAAGACGTGAGATGGTGTGGATGTGTCCTATATGCGGCAAGCCGCAACAAAACATATACACTCATTTAAGTAGAACTCATAAGTTGGACAATTCGCAGCGGACGTATTGGCTTGGTCAGGAAAAATGCACAAAATGGGGTCAGCGGTTTACTCCCTATCCCCAGACGAAGCCTGTGGAAACCAAATGTGACCGCTTTCGGTTACTTCATCCCTTCACGGCCTTAGTGGCTGGAATGACCGGCTCTGGAAAGACGGTCTGGGTTCAGAACCTTCTTGAGCACGGAGCTCAAGTCATTCATCCCCCGCCCCAACATACTGTATGGAGTTATTCCCAGTGGCAACCGGCCTACGACCAGATGCTCAAAACGGTACCTGGGATCGAGTTTGTCAAAGGGATACCTCATGACCTCGACGAGGATTGGTACTTTGACACCAAGATCAACAATATGTGATGGTCATCGATGACCAAATGATCGAGACCTCCAACGACAAACGAATCCTGAATTTGTTTACAAAGGGTTCCCATCACCGAAATCTCAGTGTCGTGTTCCTCTTGCAAAATGTCTATTTTCAAGGCAAGATCATGCGCACCTTGAGTCTGAATGCATCGTACCTCGTCTTGTTTAAAAACCCCAGAGACAAATTGCAGATGATGACGTTAGGAAAACAAATGTACCCAGGAAAGACGGAACAGTTTGTTCAAAAGTACGAGGCCGCCGTTCAGCGGTCGTACGGCTACCTGTTCGTCGATCTCAAACCCAACACCAGGGAGGTGTGTTGATTGCGTGCTAATGTTCTCTTGAACGACGCCCACCTATCGCAGACTGGAGGCCAAACAGATTCGATGAAGACCATGGCTAACTATTTTGAGCGGTACTTACAGTCACCCGTTCTTAAAATCATGCAGGAATTGTCAGAACAGATGAACACTATTTTGAATGACCCTTCCCTACCTCTGGAGGTGAAAACCAAGCAATATGAGCCACTGTTGACTCGTTACCTCGTCCATCAACAGCAACTCTCCAATAACAGTTTCACGATACCGAGACAGAAACCAACCATACCAACCATGTCTGTTCAGAGTCAACTTTCTAACGTGACGACCTCAGAAAACGTCCTTACAGCAACTCTGCCCAGTGACAGTGGTATTGCCACAGCAACACCGAAAGAACCCTCCTTTCTTTAACGTCTGACATCCAAAGTTAGAATGCCTTTTAAAACTGCTAGTTCACAGGAAATACCGTCTACCCCATTAAAAGCTCCCTCGGATCAACCCACTCCTTTTACCCCTCTGTCGAGTGCAGTCCCAGGAGAGTTTCCACCTACTCCCCCATCGAGCCAAGAAAAATCTCTCATGTGGATACGTTATCAAGATGAGCACAAGTACAGAGGACAGGTATTCCAACCCCCAAGACGTTCAGAACGATTGAGAGCCGTGATTTCCCTGGCTGGGAAAAACATTAAGAACTGAATGTAACGAGGGAACTGAAGACAGTATTTGTTGTACTTAATAAAATAACATTTGATCTTGTTTGGGATCCCTGTGGACCAGCTTGAAAGATGGTTTCCATGGTTACTAGAAGAAACCTGTAGATTGTTACTTTCCATGAATGCAATAGAATAAATATTCAGTAGCATATGAATGGTTGCGTCATGTTTTGTTTGACAGTTGCTACATTTTGAGACATTGCATCAAATACATAAGTCGAATTGAAGTTCATTTTGCCAGTATTGAAACTGATAAACACAATAGGTACAGGTAACCGTTTCACGGACAAAAGCCGTCACGCTCTCAACAATTGAATGGTCTATTCGCTCGCTTAACTAAACTTTTGTTCATTCTTAAAAGAGCCAGGAATTATAAACAATACCTTTTGCAGGTGGTTGAATCGAATACAATAGATGCTTAAGCGTGGCACGTGCCAACTCGTTCTTTTGTTTGAAACTCCGGAAAAGTTGTTCGGTTGCTTCGCAACGGAGTTTTCCCAATATTTCATTCGTTCCTCGGATGCACCGGAAAGAATTTGTTGCTCCAGAGCTCCGGAGCTCTGGATGATGCAGGATTGGTACTCCAATATCTACTTGTAAGCATCCTTTGGAGAAAACCGTTCCTGATACCAGAGTCTGGTATCAGGCTCTGATTGGTCAATTTTCGATTGACGGTCACGGATGGTGGCAGAAAAGGTAAATACAAAAATATCTCACGATCAAGAAAGATTGTAAACAGTCTGAAGAATGAACAAGAAGAACTCTGTACCAAGAGAAATGAATAAAAGCTGTTAATCTTGGAGATGAAGACAATATTGTCTACGGGATCAGAGTGCAGAATTAAGAAAGTCCTCCAGGAAACATGGATGAAGGAGCTTCGCAACGGCAATCTAGGGAACAAATTGTGGCCATCGTTATTGATGAAGTTCATTTAGTGTCATAGTAGTAAGGATTTTGATTCAGATTTTTGTTTCTGTATGTTTTAAGTTATTGAATGGTCTTTCAAATTAACGCTCAATGCTGCAAAAGGTGAAGAATAATTCACGGCCGACAGCCAATACGTTTTGGAGATAATTTGTTTAATTTATCCAACTGAGCTCTTTTAGACTAAAGCTTGGAGAACAAACTCTGATAAACCACGATTCTCTGGAAGAGCATGTAGTATGAAGAGACTTTCATGTTTTAAATAAAGTATTCATTCATTCACTCATCCACGTTCAAGATAATTTATTTCAAGTTTTGAGGGACATTTGAGATGCCAGGTATGTTTAATGGTCGTACATTTGACTGAAGTTTGTCTTTGAGTGAATTCAAATTCCTCTCATTGTCAATCGCTCGTCTTTGTAAAAAATCGTTTGTCAGCGAGAAAAAAGTCCAAGTCGCAAAAGAAATTAATAATAATTTACACTGTAATTCGAATAAAAGCTTGACTTTTGATTCATTTTGTAAACTCAACCGTGACCTTTCTTGCCTGACTTTGAATACTAATTAGTTGGGGGCGGAACGGTTTTCTCCAAAGGATGCTTACAGGCTCTCCCCTTCCCCCTCTTCCCTCCCCCTCCCCTCCCCTTCCCTTCCCCTTCCCTTCCCCTTCCCTTCCCCAAGAGCCTGTTCACAGGCTAGTGCACAGGATGTTCATGAGACTACCTGGAAGAGGATAAATCTACAGGCAGAAGTCTGGTATTCAGCCGCTCCCCTTCAAGTATGTCCAACATGACCAATCTATTCCATTTGTAATTTGCATTTTACCATTGGTACAGTTGGTGAATTTCCACAGGAAGCCCCATATATAACATTATATGTAAAACATTATAAGAACAGGGCAACCAAGTGGTGTGGAGTTCCTGTGGTAATACGAGCGGAAAACAGGTAATAGGTTTGGAGTTCCTGTGGTAACTCGAGAGCAGCCGGCCGAGCGCTTTACCAATGGTTCCATTGGTACCATTTGTCAAATCGTGCATATCATTATATCTATTGGTTCGATTGGTGACGTACGTACACATTTAAGATTCGCCGTTTTCAAGCTTGCAAAGTTTTACAATTACTTCGTTATATCTAAGCTCACGGTCTTCGAAAATCAAAACAATATAAGATTCGCCGTTTTCAAATCTCGACGAACGAACGACCTCACGGTCTTCGAACATCAAAACAATATAAGATTCGCCGTTTTCAAATCTTGAGGAACGAAGTCAGCTCTCTTTAAGCTTGCAAAGTCAGTTTACAATGACTTCCTTAAAACTCACGTTCCTAGAAAATCACAACAATACAAAATGCGCTGTTTACAAATCCTTGAGGAACAAAGTCAGCTCAGATCCCTGTCAGTTTTAAGCTTCCAAAGTTTTACAATTACTTCGTTATATCTAAGCTCACGATCTTCGAAAATCAAAACAATATAAGATAAGATTCGCCATTTTCAAATCTCGACGAACGAACGAACTCACGGTCTTCGAAAATCAAAACAATATAAGATTCGCCGTTTTCAAATCTTGAGGAACGAAGTCAGCTCTCTTTAAGCCTGCAAAGTCAGTTTACAATGACTTCCTTAAAACTCACGTTGACCTCGAAAATCACAACAAATACAAGATGCGCTCACTAGTGTTTCCAAATCTTGAGGAACGAAGTCAGCTCCCTGTTTTTAAGCTTCCAAAGTTTTACAATTACTTCGTTATATCTAAGCTCACGATCCTCGAAAATCAAAACAAAATAACATTCGCCGTTTTCAAATCTTGAGGAACGAAGTCACTCACGGACCTCGAACAAAACAATATGACTCGCCGTTTTCAAATCTTGATGAACGAAGTCAACTCACGTTCCTCGAAAATCACAATACAGGATGTGCCGTTCCCAAATCTTGAGAAACGAAGTCAGCTCCCTGTCTTTAACTTGCAAAGATTTTTTATCACTTCGTTAAATTAAACTCAAATGTAATTTGAATAGCTATCAAGCCTCGAAGCAAGTTTTAATAGGCTCCATTCAAACGAGAACGCAAGGGACCGAACGCAAGTCGATACAAGTTTTGACTTGAAACTCAGTCCTCGTTTGAACATGCACCGCTCCACGCAAGTCGATGGAAAATTTTCCATAACTTTCAAGGAAAACGGTTAGCTGAAGGACAGCGAGAAAATCAGATTTGTTTTTGTTTTAATTGTTCAAACGTTCCAAAACTTGCATTCGCTTGCATGCAAATTTGAGCACGTTCAAACTGTTCGCAAGTCGATGCAAGTAAACGCAAGTCGATGCAAGTTGGTGTTCAAACGAAGATGCATCGAACTTGCAAAGACTTGCGTTCTCATTTGAACAGGGCCTTACGGAGGAGCCGACCTTCAAGCTTGTCAGACACGATCATCTCCAAGCTAAGTCAACATGCGATCATTAATCAGCGATTATTTAGTCCTTTCCAAGTTTTTTATCCATTAATCGATTATTCGGATACGGTTTTTTTTAAGTTCACAAGTTGTGTTTTGTTCTCAAACCGTTTTATTTTTGGTGAAAAGGCCTTACATCATGACTAGTGCTTAACAGCAAGAAACGAGAGCTTTTATATCCGAAGCTGAAACGCTGGTATCTGTAATGAATACCTGGAGGTGATGTTACCTCAAAAAGAGCGGAGAGCAAGAGTTTTGGGAGGAGGGAGAAAAGGCTCCTAAAAAAGTAGGGAGGAGGGGGGGGGGGGAAGAGGCAAAAAAGTTGGGAGGAGGGAGAATGTCGAAAAAGGCAAGGGAGGAGGGAGAGAATTACAAAAACACTTGAAATTCTATTATTTGCATGGTTACAGACTACTAGAACAGCCAACTGCATCACTGGCTCATTAACTCCCGGGTCATGTTAATTCCAAGTTTGCGAGCTTTGATAAACTAAGTTGATCAGTTTTAGTTTTGTATAGTTGCAATTTCTTCCTGAAGGCAGAGACGACGCCACAACATCACAACAGCACTTTGGACCCTGTAATATGACTGGAAACCTACAGTTACGATAATCTCGATTAAATGGAATTTGAGATCGACTAGTGTTGTTACAGTATCTTTAAGATAGCGGTTTGAAAACCACTCTAAAGCCTGTGCAATTTCGATAAGTTGTTTTTTCTTTAGGTTTTGACAGAAACATATATTGTTTCTGGTATTGAACAACAGAAGTTCAATTTACTTGGAATCAGTAAAAAAACCAAACTAATCATCGTGCGCGCAAAACGCCCACTCTAAAACAGAGTGGGTGTCTGTGTGTGAACGTCCTTAATGATTCTGAAACCGCTGTTTCCATACTTTCACATTTTGATATATACTTGGATTTCTGGGTTATATCAAGGCTATATGGAATAAAGATTACCTGGGAGAAATGGGCTCAAAAAGTAGTACAATAGCCAACGGGAGCAGGAGTCAGTGGAAGTGACACTTAAAAGACAATACATTTTTGTGCATGCTCAACAGAATATCAAACAGATCCTTGCAGATGTTTCGTTTTCTTCTCTCTTAGAGGAGGAAAATAAAGAAACTTCTGCCAAGCGGGGTATTATTATGCATGCTTCATGAGTGCATGATTACAGTAAACACACATACATGACGTCATTCAATCCTAAAGGCTGCCTTATTGGTTGAAATTTTATGATAAATAGTATAAAAAACAAGTAGATTCCTATTTTTGTTGTATTTATTGAAATTGATGTACAGAAGACATGAAAATGCAGTGAAAACAATAGTCACGCTATGTGAGTCACCTACATTTTCATTCCACCTATTAGAATTATACAATAGTTCATAGAAAACAAAGGAAAAGTTTTATATACTACATGATACTTATACATACAAAAAAATTCAACCTATTAGACTGTACATGTTATTCATTCAACATTGTTTTTCAATGAAATGTATTTTTATAACATAAACAATTACTGCATGCATTTGATTATTATTTACTTTAACTCCAAGGGTGTTCAAGCTTCCTCTTTGTTGGCACTACATCTTCAACTTTCCATTTTGTATCAAAATTGATTTCCATAAACTATACATGTATAATGACTACATTATATTTGTCACTGGAACAACCATCACAAAGGGAAAATAATAAGTACTTGTTCACTCAAATATATTTTTTTAATTACAAAATTTCAACAACATTGCACTGAAACTGGCAAAGATATGATTTTTAATGTCCCTGGAGCACTATATATATTCACTGAAATTGGATCTTCTTGGACAAGGGTAATCACTCATTTCAAAAATTTACAAAGGCATAAGCAAATTATTTTCACATACCAGAGAAAAGAATTCAGTACTAATTGTGATGAAAGTGTCATAACTTCATAAACATGTATGGTAACTCTTTCACTACTTAACTGGTAACACTATATATTTCCAAGCAGCCAAAAGACTACCAGCAGAACATAACAAACTCAATTCTTATATCATTCAATTTCTTTATAAAGCCCAACTTATGAAAAATCAACAAAATTATTTTTGAAATGGAAATTTTGTTCCCTTATTGGGATTCCTGTGGAGAATCGTTAAAGAATTTTGCCACTGACATAACGGAAGCATTGGTTACACAAGTTGAGATCAGTAGGTAAAATGGGAGAACAGAATCAAATATTGCACCAAAATACTCTCATCTTGACAGATAAGAAATACAGTTAGCCTATGAAGAGCCTCAAGGGAGGGAGAGATTGGGGAGGGGGACGGGAAGGGGCTTGGCGATGGAAAAAGGGGAAGGAGCTGAGCCTATATCTATTCTATATATTCATGGACCTCATTCACCCCATTCATTAGGAACTCAAAGTGTGTCTTATAGCTGTCAATACCTAATCAACCAGCATGTTTTCAGCTTTTAGAAACTTCATCTTGTTTGACTTATTAAATAAAATCACAAATACAAAGACCACAAAACCCAAATACAAATTTAATCAGTGTGCTAAGGATTAAATATAGCCATTCAATTTTAATGACATTTCCTTGGTAAATTTATCTTTCTTGTCATTTTGTTTATGCGTTCCAAGCTATAGTGTACTTTAGGCCCTTCAGTCCTCAAAAAGCTAAGCTACTTAAAAAAATAATTAAAAGATAAAAAATTCCAATATCTTGAACAAACCAGAGAGAAACATCTTTATAATATATTTTTGAAGGAAAACAATTTAATGTCTGGATTCATTTATAAAAATGTTTGACATATCCTGTCATTAACTGTTTGCATTAACTAATCAGAGGGTATACCATGGCCAAGAGCAAGTGGAAAACAGTAATGATTGAATAGAATTACTACATGCAGGCTCTCCCTCCCCTTTTCCCCTTTCCAATCCCCTTCCCTTCTTTCTCTTCCCCCCTCCCCTAAACATGTTCACAGATTAGCGACAATAGACTGACAGCACACAAACACATTACCACCTGAAAATTATGCTTTACTTAATAGCTAATAAAATCAAAAGAAAGATGACTTAATTCTCTCCTATTTCAGGAGAATCACAATCATATCATTCAATGAATCAATTGAAAGTATACATACATTAATACAACCCAAGAAAATGGAGCCTAAATATGTGCCAACTTTAATAATGATTGCCAATTCTGAATCTATAACAATCTGACCAGTTTATTGTTGCAGGGTTGTTACTATACAGTCATTTCAGAAAATGTTGTCGCTGATCCGTCTCGATCCCGTCACCATTCAACCAAAAGGGATGACATAGAAATCACTGAGACAACTATAAAATGTTTATCCAATTAGCCATGCCTTGAGCTAATATATAATGCAGATCTTCCCTGGCGAGCTGTGTGGATGGTTCAGGTCTTCAACATGGCTATAATTAATTTAGATATGCATTTTATATAGTTGCCCCAGTGATTTTTACCCCTACTCCCTTTCGTTCAAGTTGCATAGACCTGATGCCCATCAGCAAGAACATTTTCTGACATGACTGTATATTCAAAAGACCACACTGATTAATTATCAGAGAGTGAATTATTTTGTTCTAAATTAATTGACTAGCTAACTCAGTTATAACTCAAACTTAACTCAACCTCTAACTCAGTAATAATCAAATCTCTTATATTGTTAATACAAATTATAGTTTTAAACTCAGCTTGCACAACACTAAACTACAAAATCTGAGGGGTTTTTTGGTCAGATAAATCATTGTCACAATTTGTGCACTAGCTATAGAAAATTGTTGTTTAGGTCATACTGTCTTCCAAGCCATGCAGAATTGTGAATAATATGACTTGAGTACATATATAGAGGTCCTAGTGTGAACCCAACCATTACTTATAGGGTGTCTTAAATTTACTTTATTGACAGTTAATAGTTACCCTTATTTTCAATATCTTATTTTGGTCTGTTGGATCATATCAGAAACACATAAGTTCTGATCATATTTAAAATCTTTTCATTAAAAAATTATGCTGTCTCTTAGCTTCTTAGTTTCAGTGGAAGACTTACAAGTTAGCAATTTAATAAGTTAATGCATATCTTGGTTTTGATCTAGTGTGTCAGTTCAATCTTATTCAAAATTTCTGATAAACAAATACTTACCAAAGAATTATTAGAATTTTGGTCCATACAGGACCAAAACAAAACTAAATTTGGCTAAGCTTATGTTACAGACCAAAATTCCATAGATTTTCAGTTGCAGAATAGTCACGAGATACTCGATCTGAAAGCAGCTGGGAATGTCCAGAATTTAGCCCTATCGAGTAATAAAATATCTAAGATTATAACTAAATTTAGTAAAAATATTTTAATACTGTAAAGAAATTAGTGCATGACGACCTTTAAGTTATTTGAGCGATCATGGATGAAAACAATTCGATTGAAACAAGCTAAAAAAAACCATTATACACGCACAAAGACATTTAAATAATACCTTATATCATTTACAAAGTCCAAGCTCAATTCGGAGTTTTTCCTACACGTTTAAATAAGCTTGTAAACGTTTTGTATTCGCTTACCTTTTTCAATCGAATCCTTGACAATTTAACACGCTATCGATCAAGTACTGCCAGCCGTTTCCCAAAAAGAACGGACAGATTCTTGTATTTTCCACTTAAAAATTAAAGTTTACCACAAAAACGACTCCTTCCAGTAATCAAACACAAAGTAATTAATCCTCGGCCATCACACCTCCATTATACTACCAAACGCTACCATTCGAACCATTGGTATCTCGACTTTACCAATGGTTCAAATGGTACCATTGGAGAGACTTGGAGGGCCCTCTAGTGTACACAGGAATCCCAAACAAAGCTATTTCATACAACAAACCAAAGGAACCCCATACAAGCCGAATCACCAATGAACCAAAATACATTAATATGCACCATTGGTATCTTTGGTTTACCAATGGTTCAAATGGTACCATTGGAGAGGCTTTGAGGGGCCTCTACTTCTACATCAGAGTATACACAGGAACCCCATATAGGCCAAATCACCAATGAACCAAAATACATTAATATGCACCATTGGTATCTTCAGTTTACCAATGGTTCAAATGGTACCATTGGAGAGGCTTTGAGGGCCCTCTACTTCGCATCAGAGTATACACAGGAACCCCATATAGGCCAAATCACCAATGAACCAAAATACATTAATATGCACCATTGGTATCTTTGGTTTACCAATGGTTCAAATGGTACCATTGGAGAGACTTTGAGGGGCCTCTACTTCTACATCTGAGATGTACACAGGAACCCCATATAGGCCAAATCACCAATGGACCAAAATACATTAATATGCACCATTGGTATCTTTGGTTTACCAATGGTTCAAATGGTACCATTGGAGAGGCTTTGAGGGCCCTCTACTTCTCATCAGAATATACACAGGGACCCCATATAGGCCAAATCACCAATGAACCAAAATACATTAAAATGCACCATTGGTATCTTCGGTTTACCAATGGTTCAAATGGTACCATTGGAGAGGCTTTGAGGGGCCTCTACTTCTACATCAGAGTATACACAGGAACCCCATATAGACCAAATCACCAATGAACCAAAATACATTAATATGCACCATTGGTATCTTCAGTTAACCAATGGTTCAAATGGTACCATTGGAGAGGCTTTGGGGGCCCTCTACTTCGCATCAGAGTATACACAGGAACCCCATATAGGCCAAATCACCAATGGACCAAAATACATTAATATGCACCATTGGTATCTTTGGTTTACCAATGGTTCAAATGGTACCATTGGAGAGACTTTGAGGGGCCTCTACTTCTGCATCTGAGATGTACACAGGAACCCCATATAGTCCAAATCACCAATGAACCAAAATACATTAATATGCACCATTGGTATCTTTGGTTTACCAATGGTTCAAATGGTACCATTGGAGAGGCTTTGAGGGCCCTCTACTTCTCATCAGAGTATACACAGGGACCCCATATAGGCCAAATCACCAATGAACCAAAATACATTAATATGCACCATTGGTATCTTTGGTTTACCAATGGTTCAAATGGTACCATTGGAGAGGCTTTGAGGGGCCTCTACTTCTGCATCTGAGATGTACACAGGAACCCCATATAGTCCAAATCACCAATGAACCAAAATACATTAATATGCACCATTGGTATCTTTGGTTTACCAATGGTTCAAATGGTACCATTGGAGAGGCTTTGAGGGCCCTCTACGTCTACATCAGAGTATACACAGGAATCCCAAACAATGATCTATATTATTCTGCTTGGCTTTTCGGCCTGTAGGTTGGCACCAATGGTACCAATGGTTCCATTTGAACAATTAGTGAACCCTCCCAGAAAAATTTTTTTAGACTTTTAGTATATTTTATATATCTAAATCTGTTTCTCAGTCTATAGAACAGTACCAATGGTACAAGTTGTACCCCCCCCCTCCAAAAAAAATTGGTCTTAGTTTTTTCTCTATCTCCTTTCAAGCCTGTGATTCTGCTAAGTCATTACTAAATCAAACTACTATAATTGCCTTGGGGGCCCTGTGGTCATTTCACCAACTGTACCAATGGTAAAATGCAAATTACAAATGGAATAGATTGGTCATGTTGGACAACCCTCCTCCCCTTAAGAGAAAAAGCAAAGAGGACAAAAATTCGCCTGCCCTGAGAATGAAACGTCAGCTTCTTGTCACTAGCATCAACACTAGCAGTACAAGTACGAAAAGTTATGCTAGTACACCAAAAGATCGCTATGAATCTCCTGTTGAAAGTCTTGTTCATTCCAAGAAAGAAAACATTAAAAAGCAAGAAGATGAAATTGCAGCAAAATCTCATGAGATTTCAGAACTAGAAGAGTCCTTCTTGTTCAAGCCATTAGACGCTGCGAGACCTCCTTGTATGAAATGTCATCTAAAAGCTGGTCATACGTGCGCAATTGCAATAACAAAACTTGTATTTCATCACGCCTTTGCAGAGTGCCATCCCGAGAAAAAATGAGAAATCAAAAACTTGAATATGGAACTTCAACTTCTTAAAACAAGGCTCAAAAGATCTCAAAGGAGATCTCAAAGGAGCTGACAGGCTGTCCTTTACTCATTCTGTTGGGTTCGTCAGGTTCATTACTAGCAATCTCCCATGAGACATCTTCTGCAAGAGGTTCATTGTGTTTGAGTGATTGTTTTGCTTCAAGGAATGCGGAGTCCTTAACAAGGATTTGAAGTACTTTGAATAGTGAATTCTTTTCATCTTCAGCTTGCTTTAACTTGATTTCCATTTGAGTTAATTTGGTATTCAAATCAGTGATTTCGTCTTTTAATTTGTGATTTACCTGAATTAAGTTTTCTTTGCTTCTAATGTGCTCCCGGATCGAAGAGAACTCTCTATTAAGACTTTCAAGTCTAATTTCCACAAGCTTAGGTGTGTCAGTATCTGATATCATCAGGGACATCTACAACTTCATTTGCATTGCTTTCTACTTCATGATGAATGTTTAAGTTTAGTTCTTTATTCTGTAGGAAGGTTTTCAGTCTTGCCTGTAAATCTCTTTTATAACCATCGGTTGGTAAACCATGCAACGCTAGTTCCCTCCTAAGCTCCGCCACTTTCATCTTCTTTGGATTTATTGAGGTGTCGGCCATGCTGAGAGAGTTGAGTCTTCGAGTGAATTCAGAGTGTTTCTTGCACACTTGCTTGAACTTTCTTGGGAAATGGTACGTGTTTGAACTAGTACAATGTATCGTACGCTTTCAGAGTAGCAAATAAGTTAGACTTTTTTTAGATAAAATACAATTTAGTGTTCCTCGATAACACAGAGCTCTGCCGTCCGTGAAGTCGATGGTTAGTGATGCCAATCTACAAGAGTTAATTCAACAGCATGATCAACAAGAGCTTGGGTCACATGCTACTACTAGTACTTCTACAAACAGATCCAGTATGGTAAAAGATTTATGGGCAAAGAAAGGGGTGACTTTTCCTGGAACTGGTCCTTTATCTCCTTTAATTCCTCCTTCATGTTCAATTCCTGTACCTAATACACCAGAAGAGGAGGACTAGCAGATAAGCTTGGCAGTGTGCGAAAGCGTGAGAGAAAATTTGTGTGACTATCATTCATCTCTTCTCCACGCCCCAAGACCGACACTGGCACCAGTTCATTATTCATACACTGTTACAAATCAAGCTTTTACTGCTTCAAGCACATCAAACACAGATTCATCTAAAGGGGATAGTAATTCTTTGGATCTTTTAGCAGCGGCAGCCAAACTGATGTCAGATGATTCCTATGAAGCAAATAACATGTACTAGTAAACGCTTTTTATATTTTTCTCTGTATACAATAACAAGATACTAGATACATTTGTTATTCAGTGTTGAGTTTCTTACTACAATGTGACTTGATGCACATTTTGATATTTTAAACTAACACAAAATTTATCAGTGTGTAATCTAAACTTGTTTACATTTGAGGGTTTTAACAAGGACTAGCAAAGCTAGAGTGATTTTCATTTGACCGTGAATGATTAGTCAAACTAATAGTTGGCAGTAGACTCTAAAGCCATTGTTTTTGTTCGTTTCTTATCAACCACTACAAACTAAATAGCCATTTTTCTTTCACGGTCAAATGAAAATCACTCTAAATTGTTTACAAGTAATGGCAAGCAGTGGAATTCTTAGCTTAGTGAGCTTACACTTATACTTTCAAGGGCCAAGTAAAACACTCCAGTTTAAATTGAAATAAAATCTTGTCAATCTGTAATTACAACCCGACTGAATATGATTTGCGCAGCATTTTTGATACTTTATTGCACAATAAAAGTATCGGTGAAGTAATTTGGGCTGTTGTGAAATCTGATACCCTTGCTTGTTGACAAGCTTGATTACTTGATTGTTTTCATTTTTAAGTTGAATATCGAATATTTCCGTTCTTGATGTTAGTGTTTTACAAGTATATTACTAGTATTTTATATATTTCCTTTTTTGTTTCCTTCGAACTACAAGTATTTCAAAGGGTACGGCTATTTTGCGGTTGGTTTGGGTTGCGGGCCTAAATTTGCGGGTTGTGGGCTAAAAATTTGCGGGTTGCGGGCTAAAAATTTGCGGGCTTGAGAAAAATGTAGTCGTTTTGAATAAAACAAGCTTCCCCAGTTGTTTTAAAGTCGTAGCTGATTAGCTTGTCAAAAAGATAAGATATATTAAAAACAACATAAAAACCAGACGTCAAAAATGCAAACATTGTAGTTGTCCCTGAACTTACTGAGTTAAAAATCTGTACAATCACTATAAACAATCACTTTCAATCTGTAATGGAGCAGGGTGAGTCAAGTTTTGAAGTCCCTTTAGCAGATTACACGATACCTGTTACAATCCGAATTTTGAGTTAGCAGTGTCTGTAAACCAATCTATCATCATACACAAAAATGTGTTTTGGTCAAACAAGTCACAAAGTTGAACATTCAATGGACTGGGATATACATTCATTGTGCATGGCACATCCCAGATCACGTACGGGTGTGTGGTACAGTGAGTGTCGTGAGTGTACCAGTTATTCTGGGTGTCATGGATTCAAATCAGGAGATGAGGAGCTGACCAGTGCTGTTCATGAACACAACAGTTTCGCCTTCGGCTATATAAGTGAGTTTTAACATGAATATGCTGCTATAATGGTATTTCTGACGTTCTGTCTGCACATTAGTCAAACTTTCTTAATAACCTCATTCCCCTCTTTCAATCTCCCTTTCTCTTCCTCTCTACGTGATCCACGTTAAGTATCCCACAGTGTTGTTAATTGGATAAATTAGGGGATCACAATGGGATCACAACAGGATCACCACATATCGAGTGTCATCTTATCAAAAAAGCAATCTAGATCTGTCCGGAATATTTCATCCAGCGCATCTGTACACAAGCAATCTGTTGTCTGTTTAATTTTGGGTTTAAATATTTTAGTTTGAGTAGCCCTAAACACCCCCTTCATACGTTACACATTGCTGATTTGCAGTGACAGCTTTACAAATAACACCAGCAAGTCGGCACATTGACTTTATTTTAGTCACTGGTTCATTTAAGTAACATTTTTCTCGCAACCCGCAAATTTTGGCCCGCAACCCGCAAATATTGGCCTGCAACCTGCAAATATTGGCCTGCAACCCGCAACCCGCACATTAGTCAAACTCTATTTCAAAACTTTTCATCCCAAAAAGTGCAATGGTTCCCTTTTGTTTACAAATACTCACCAATACTACTACTCTATCAAAGTTTGTGTCTATATAAAGTTCAATGTCTATTCAAGTCCTTAACTTCTTCTGAAGTATCCAACATGGTGATAAAAACTTGTAAGTCGTGGGCAGATACCTCCTGAAGGGCACGGTAAATAGCTACATCGAGGTTGAATTTTAGGAGGTCGCAATACTCATATCTGTGTAGCACAGTTTTGAGTTTGTTAATCAAAGGTCTCAGTGAGACAACTCACAGATACAGCTAGCACACAAGCCAATTCCAAAAGGAAAAACTTATGCACCAAAGTAAATCCTGAAGGGGGACGGGAGAGTGCAACTACAATAAGGGGTTTTGAAAGCGTTTGCAGTCCCCCCAGTCAGGGATTCGATAATTATCTGGGCCCCGGGACACATAAGTGATAAGAAATGTTAAGCATGTTTGATCAATTTGATCATTTTTTTCCCAACTGTCGGGATTTAGACAAAAAAATTCAGCTCTGGATCAAATCGCACCCTTTTTCCTGCACTCCCCCCCCCCCCCACCTGCTAATTATGCATATTTGATGGATCTTTCGAATTCATCGCAAACAGTCTAGTCCAAACAATCATTAAAATCTCTTCACGAAGATTAACCAGTTAGAACTGGTTCCATTATTCGAGTGCCCAACTGAGCAGGCTGGAGGATTTTGAACAATAGCAATTGTTACAACGGAAATCAGAAAGTCCCAAATGTAACTCAGCTGGTTAGACCTTTGTTGTCATTGTTTCATAAGGACTCGCGTAGTAACCGGTTAGAACCGGTTTCTATTGTTTTAGCGCGCAAAGCAGGCTGGAGGATTTTGTACAATAGCATATTTACAATGCAAATGAGAAAGTCCCATCTACAGCATTAACTCACAGCTACTCCTATGGAGTATCCGTGAGTTAAAAACAAGCTCTACAGGAGTGAGCTCCTGTGAGTATGCTGGAAGGTAAATCAAAGTAATTCTAAATCTGTCCAACCATTCAGCTAAGATTTGTCCTCCGTTGAAACGATGGAATGCTGCATTGTCCACTACAACGACGTCTCCATATTCAAGAATTGGATTGCCGTCGGGTTGCGTGAATTGCTTGCCTTGTTGAAGAAATTCAAAAACTCTACCGTATTGCTTGCTGAGCATACAGTATTGGCATACATTATTCCTTTTAGACCACAGTAGATTTAAAGTAACATTTGGTGTTTGGGTATTGCACATCACTTCAACACAAGGTGTACACTTCATGGAGTGTCTGTACTTTGGGTTCGCACAATTGGGCAATTTAAAGCCAGCTTCGGAGCGATTATAGAATACCCCCTCATTGATTTTGTCCGTTATGGAGTGGCACCGCGGTCCGCAGTGCGCCAGTCAAATGATGATTTATTCCAAGTGTATAATGGAGTGGCACCACGGTCCGCAGTGCGCCAGTCAAAATATTATATAATCCAAGTGTATAATGGAGTGGCACCGTGGTCCGCAGTACGCCAGTCAAAAGATTATATATTCCAAGTGTATAATGGAGTGGCACCGCGGTCCGCAGTGCGCCAGTCAAAGGATGATATATTCCAAGTGTATAATGGAGTGGCACCGCGGTCCGCAGTGCGCTTGTCAAAATATTATATATTCCAAGTGTGAATTTTAGTGGCACTGCGGTCCGCAGTACGCCAGTCAAAATATGATATAATCCAAGTGTATAATTGAGTGGCACCACGGTCCGCAGTGCGCCAGTCAAAATATGATATACACCGCACCACAGTCCGCAGTGCGCCAGTCAAAAGATTGTATAATCCAAGTGTATAATTGAGTGGCACCGCGGTCCGCAGTGCCTCAGTCAAAAGATTATATAATCCAAGTGTATAATTGAGTGGCACCGCGGTCCGCAGTGCGTCAGTCAAAAGATTATATAATCCATGAGTATAATTGAGTGGCACCACGGTCCGCAGTGTGCCAGTCAAAAGATTATATAATCCATGTGTATAATTGAGTGGCACCGTGGTCCGCAGTGCACCAGTCAAAAGATTATATATTCCAAGTGTATAATTTAGTGGCACCGTGGTCCGCAGTGCACCAGTCAAACGATTATATATTCCAAGTGTGTAATTTAGTGGCACCACGGCCCGTAGTGCCCCAGTCAAACGATTATATTTTCAAAGTGTATAATTGAGTGGCACTGTGGTCCGCAGTGCGCCAGTCAAAAGATTATATATTCCAAGTGTATAATTTAGTGGCACCGTGGTCCGCAGTGCGCCAGTCAAACGATTATATATTCCAAGTGTGTAATTTAGTGGCACCGCGGCCCGTAGTGCGCCAGTCAATTGATTATATTTTCAAAGTGTATAATTTAGTGGCACCGCGGTCCGCAGTGCGGCAGTCAAACGATTATATATTCAAAGTGTATAATTTAGTGGCACCGTGTATAATTTTCTCGCACGAAATGAAGTTGTTTTTATTTCATATAAAAAATCGACGAATAATACATTAGAATAGGTTTGTGTACTTGTAAACGTTTGAAAACGACAAATAGTATGATTAAATTGTTTTGTTTTTCTTTATATTAAAGAACGAAGAATACTACATTGGAATAAGTTTGTGTACTTGTAAACGTTTGAAAACGACAAATAGTATGATTAAATTGTTTTGTTTTCCTTTATATTAAGGTGTCAGGGTACCCCTAGCGACCGGTGTGCGTTCAAGTCTATATTGCGCCAAAACTTTTAGTCTAAACCCCATTAAAGTATACATTTTTAGAAAGCTGAATAAATGTAGAAAGTATTTCTATTATGTTTATCGTAAAATAATTTTTTCCTTTTAGTTTAGAGCGAATTATTCAAATTTTCACCGAGGTGTCTTCGCGGAGTTCCCGGTCAATCAATATTGATCCGAAAACAATGTCTACTATCTTTCTGAGATCATGAGATATCACTTGTCAAAAGTGTGTCTCAGATTTTTGATTAGTTGCCCCGTTGTTCTGTTATACGTTCCTAAAGTTACAACACCGCCAAAATAGCTGTATCCAATACAAAACAGACAATAACTTTGGAATGGAGCAAAAAATCGAAAATCGGAAACACTTTTTTAAAGAACAACTATCGAAGATGACCTCTGCCAAATTTCAGATGAATCCATTAAAATCCCTTTGACCGGGAACTCAAAATACACGGCTAATTGAACGTAAATTCACTTCCGAGAAAACGCAAAAATGTGTTTTGGAGCAAAAAGTGGGTTTGTTGATACAAGGGGATTATAACACATAATAATCTTGCCCGATGACAGCTGAAGTAAAGGGCAACCAAAATCTCGTTACGTTTCCCACACAAATGGCGGAAAGTCAAGGCAATATGATCCCATTGAACTTTGGCTCTTGTTGAATAATGTTTTTACAAAGGTTTCGATAGTTTAGACAAATATATTCTTCACCGACAAGCTCTCTTGATGACAGGTCAATTGACAAGTGATGTCAACAGATCATTGCCAGGGATTAAGCTGGAAAAAAGTTTTTCGTTTATAACTTGCTATTAATAATCGCTAGTGAAATAATTTTTTCACTAAATCATAGCTGATTGTGTATTCTATCAGAAAGTGTAAAAAAGTAAAAATCGACCCTTTTGAGAAACTTTGGGGTACCATGATACCTTAAAGAACGAAGAATAATTACATTGTAATAAGTTTGTGTACTTTTAAACGTTTGAAAACGACAAATGGTATGATTAATTTTTTTTGTATACAAATGTGAAATGTATAATGAGCCTTTCAGTTTACAAGTGGATGTTGAACATTGATTGTTTAAGGAAATGATAATCTTGCTTAATTTTGAATTAGTAATGAATTGGTATATCAGTGTCCCATATGTCCATTTTCTTGAAGGTAGTTTCTCATAGGTTGGGTGATATATTTGTGTAATGGCTGTTGCAGGGCCTGTTCGAAGTCATGTTTGATGGTGTTGGTGACTGTTGATGGCCATTGGTTAGGCATGGCTTTAACGAACACCTCTTGCTCTGGGAATGTTGAATTCTACCAGACGTCCAAATCCATCTTGTTGAAGTGTTTCAATGGCTTTGACATTCAGGCTCGGCAATGGCTTAATAACTAAAAATAAAATCTAAATTTTGGAGATGAAAATATCAATTTTTCCAAGAATCATCAATGAGCCAATAAGATTGCTGATTACTGCGAGAGTGTTGAAGAAGTTTGAACATGAAAGTTGTGGACTGCAAATTTCTTCTTTTGAGATTTCTTCTTTTTTGTACTTTCTTGTGCCTAATTATAAATGTATTCACTGGTAAAATTTTTTTCTTGATTGTGAAAAACTTTTAAAGTAGGTTTAAGTATTTTTCACGACTTTTTTAGCTCTAGAGCTTTGCCGTCAATTTGAAGCTGTGAAAGTGAAAGTTGTGAACTATAAATTTCCTGTTTTGAGGTACTTTTTTGTACTTTCATGTGTCTAAGTATACTTGTTTTCACTGCAAAAAAATTTTCATGAATGTGGATAACTTTTTAAGCAGATTTAAGTGCTTTTTATACTTCTTTAGCTCTGAAGCTTTGCCGTAAATTGAAAGTGAAAGTTTGGAGGCACACATTTGCTATCTTGGAATTTGATATGTATATATGTTTATGTGTTATGTTTAAGTTTTGTGTTGTGTTTATTTTGTGAAAAAACGTTCAAGCTTTTATATAATTAGCCAAACACATTTTCAGAGTTGTTTTTATCTGTCGCTTTTAATTGCAAATCAAAGTTTATAGGTTTTGTGAAAGAATCGTAACCTGCTTATGTATTTGAAAACAATTATAAAACACTTTACGATGAAAACTTCTCTTAATTTTGACTTTTTTACAGAAGAAAGAAAAATGTTGAGGACAACTTCCTCAAAGCCGTGGTTTACTGGGGAAATATACCATGGTTTTCAAGCCTTTTCGGCCAATCACAGCGCTCATTAGAAAAAAGCTATATTATAAAAAACTACATTGAATGTTTGCTTGAAGTGGTGAATTAAGAAAACTATATTACAATTTGCAGTTAAAAAGAGTTCAAATGAGAGTAATATTGCAATCTTACTTGACATAAGATGTCCTGCGATTCCAGATGCTTAACAAATTGAGTGGCGTTTTCCAGTGTTTGATGTGTTATGGTAGTTGGAGGATCGCTGTAATCTGGTTGTCCATGAAGTATTTCCTCCATGAAATGGTTGAAGATGTGCAGGGTAACTGCTATTCTTGGAATAAGTTCTGGTGCCTTGGATTTTGGAGGCACTTGTCCTTGTAGTATGCACTCATTCACCTCGTTAACGAAATCATCCATTGTTTGTCTCAATGCTCTCTGGCTGTTAGCGTCAAACTTGAAAACTGTGGACTCTTCAACGTCAGAAATTCGCCTAAATAGTTCATTGAAGTCTTGAGTGACTTCTGTCGTTTGGAGGTTTAGTTTTGCCTCCTCCATTGGTGTGAGCGATGGTCTGAGAGCTAGCGGTGTGGCGATCAAGATTCTGTCGATAAGTCCGTAACCGTGATCCATCTTTGCGATTGGTTTGGCGGCATTAACAAGCTGTGTTGAACCGAGGATGGCAAATGGTGTGTTTTGTTCGATTGTTCAAGTTTTTTCAGTGGAGAAGTGGTGTGTTGATTTTTCCCCCGAAAACAGTTTACACATAAGTTGAATATCTCCAGTTGCATTCTCTTCATCTGATTTTAGAAGCTTGTTCAATACGTCATATACCTCAGGTGAAATTATGATGCCTTGCTTGTTGTTGGATAGGAACTTACGTTACTAGCAATGTGAGTCAAGATGGAGTTCGCGCATGCTCATTTGACGAAAAATTCTGCCCAAAATGGCCGTCAAATTTTATAAGAAACGTTCGGAGATTAAAAATAAACTCAAAAATATTCTTTCCCACGTTATGGTAAAAGGTTTGGTTAGCTAAAATCGTGATAGAATGTGTGTTATCTATAATATGACAAAATATGAAACCGATTTGTTTACGATAAACTGGTTCCCTAAAGCGTTTTTACAAAAACAAAGTGATGCTTACTTGTGTTTTATGTACCACTAAAATCACCAAGTTGACTCTTTTCGGCTTCCAAAATCGTTGTTTTCCGTACATTTGTTGAAGTTTGGTTCGCTCTTGTCATCTTCTAACGTCCATAATAAAGCAATTTATCCCACATAACTGCAAAAAATACCCAGCTAAATCGGTTCCTTTTGCCAAAAAAGAATGCATACTTTTAGAACTGTGATAATCGAGTGGCCATGTTAACTTTGGAGGACAGAAATTGAGCAGAAAGTATAAAATACTTGAAGAAATCTCTAATTTGTCCGCCATTTTGATTCTATCCTCAGCTAAACTAGTTTCTAGGCCTACTCTGTCGTGTAAGCAATGCCTGACTGTTGTTCACTTCCAGTTTTAGCGCGAAAATTCAAAGCAATTCAAAGAAGCTATAGAAAAGAACTGGCAGCTTTTTGAAAAAGGTTGATTATAGATACTTCAATAACCCAGTACCACCAAAGGATATCATACAAGTAAACCTTGATCAATTTAGAACAAGCATCATTGAGGGCTTAAAGTCAAAAGCCACAGTTCAAACATTAATCATCAACTGTAGACATGATGTTTTTAAACACATTTTTAAAGGGAAAGGGAAAGAAGCTATAGAAAAGAACTGGCAGCTTTTTGAAAAAGCTGATTTTGTCAAATGTATGTTTCAACAAGATTGGGACATTGTACTGGATGGCATGGACGTTAGAAGTTAGAAGATAACAAGAGTGAACCAAACTTCAACAAATGCATTCTTTTTGGCAAATATGAGTTGTTCAGATAGTTTAAATAATGTAGATAAAAGCCTCTTAGATTCTAAGTTAAAAATTGTAGAGTCACCTCTATCTTATGTAAAACAAGAGAGGTCAGGAAGCTTAGATATTCTTTTTTCTGTGGAAATACCCTGGCCAACACTAAAGCTGTGGTATAATAATCTTGGAGAAACAAAAGAGACAAGCAGCCTCAAATATGTGGATTTGCTTAATGCTTCCATTAATGGTCAAGTAGTACACCTACAAAGCTCTCGTTTAGAAGCAAGACTACGAGAAAAGGCTCGGCATGTCAAAGCATTATACTCAAAAACAAAGGGGAGAAAATACAATGCATTGAATGATAATGTATATAAGATCTGTATTAGAAAAGAAGATTGCACTTCCTTTAGTGAATTGCAAGAGTCTCATAAAATGCTTCATGAGAAAATTGACTATCTAAATGACGAAATCAATAAATGGAAACTGAACTATAAAAACTTAGAAGAAGAAAAAGAAAAATTATATGACTCAATGTTGGAAGAAATAAATAGCCTAGAAAATTACATAAGTGAGATCAAATCTGAAAACTCAGAGCTTTTACAGTACATTGAATTGCTTGAAAAAAATGACTCACTACATTGTCAAGGTAAAACTATTGCAGATTTGCAAAGGAAGCAGCAACAAAGAAAATTAAAACATTTAAAAAACAAGGCTCAATGTGCCTTGTGGTTTGTCCGAAACTTTGGTCTTGATTTGAAAACATTAAAACTGGAAGACACCAATGGAAAAAGTCACAACATTGATTTCAGTCAAGACCATACCCAGAATTACAAAAATCTTACTGCTACAGACAAAGAAAAAATTGAAAAGGTCTTGTACCTAATGGACAGATTTTGTGTTGGAGACAGCTTTTACCATGAGCTAACTATGCTCAGTGATGAGCTTCCTAAGACATACCTCATTAAACAGTTAAGGAGTGACATGAACAAACTTTGCCACATTGAACGTGTCCCAGGTAAAAACCCTGGAGCACAACTTAACTTTGGTGAATGTCTGAGACAAACCATTTCAGATTTTTTAAAGGAAAACCCTGATCATTCAGGAACTATAAAAGTCAAGCTTAGTGGAGATGGGGCCAAAATGTCACGAACCACAAATTTTCAAATACTTTCATTTACATTGCTGCAAATGAATGAGCTAGTCATGTCATCTAAAGCAAATAGGTCTATTTGCATAGTAGATGGATCAGAATCATATGAAACAATGAAAACTGCTTTTTCAGACGTTTTTAAGGATATAAACAATTTAATCAAAAAAGGAGAAATAGATGTTGATGGAAAGACAATTAAGTTAGACTTTTACTTAGGAGGAGATTATAAATTTTTGCTAATGATTATGGGTTTAACTGGCGCCACATCAAATTACGCCTGCTTGTGGTGTTTGATCCACAAAGCTAACAGGTGGGACATGTCGAAGTCCTTAAAATACTACAATAGCTCTCCAATGAAACGCACACTTAAGGACCTTCGTGAATGGTGCAAGAAATCATCTGATAACTACAGTTGTGAAAACCCACCCCTATTGAACATTGAACTGGATCACATTATTCTAGACGAGTTACACATGTTGTTGCGAGTGTGCGATAGACTGATTGACAATCTTATAAAAGATTGTGACCTTAAAGATGCAATTGCAGAACATGATGCACCAAAGGGTTTTAAAAAAGGAGTAAATTTACAAAAACTAGTCGACGTTATTAATCAATGTGGGGTCAGTTTCTCTGTATGGAACAAAAAAAATGCTGACGGGTCCCAGAGTAGCGTCAGAGATTTCACAAGCCTTCTAGGATGTGAAAAGAAAAAAATAATCCATTTACTTCCTGATAAACTTCGAGGCGTCATCTGTGATGAGACCTGTGAGGTAGTAATAGAGCTATGGAAAAAGTTTGCAGATCTTTACACCTTGGTGTCCAAATGGGATCTTTCCAGACAGAGTTATCTCACAGTTCACCAAAAAGGGAAGGAATGGATTAATCTTTTCTTGTCATTAAATGGAAGATGCCCGGGATATAATCGTGAGCGTGTGACACCATACATGCACTGTATCCCCTACCACATCCCTCAATTTATCAAAGCCCATGGATCATTCAAGAAGTTTACTGGACAAGGCGTGGAAAAAAATAATGATGATGCAAGCGAATTCACTTCCAGAAGTCAAATAAATGGGATGCGGCAGGGGATATTTTGTTATTGGAGGCAAGGCAAGTTAAACTTAACCATCATGAACGACAAAAAGCTACTTACACCAAAAGAAATTCACAATACTGGGGAGATGAAATCCATACTGCAAGACAAAAAAGATCAAAAATGATGAGAAGAGCCCAAGATGATGACAATGATGAGGATCAACACCCAACCAACCAAGAAAACGACCACACCTCGCTATACAAATCCATGTCTGTAAAAGAACTCAGAAAACTTGTGATAGAAAAAAAAGGAAAAGTTAAAGGCATTGCAAAATTTAAAAAAGATGCCTTAATAGAATTGCTTATTAGTAACCCATAGATTTAAAGGGTAACATTAGATTGAAGCTGCACGACAAATAATATTTGCAGTATATTATGTCTTACATGTAATTATGACAATGAATCATAATGCATTTTCAACAAAAAAAGTATTTTAATGTACTTTTCTTGCAATATGCACGTACAAACATTTGCTAACGTTTAATTTGTTTTTAAACAATCTGATATATGGCATCCAGCAGAATACAAACACTTCAGTCTGTGTAATTATAACAACAATATTTAGTTTTGTATAGCATGAACAAAACAATAACAAAAAACACTACAATTAGAATAAGCTAGCAATGCTATGTATGGTGCACACTTTTAGTGTTTGCTCTCTTTCATAATAATTATTCTATATAAACATTATCAAATTATTATTTATGAATTATTTATTCCACTATTTATTCCACTATTTATAGTGTGTGGTAACTTAATAAATTTAAAAGACACTTTTTCTGTGAATGATCTTGGAGCTTCAACAAGGCCATTGCCCTTTGCTACAAAATATCTGTGAGACCAAGACAGAAAGCACCTCATCTTGACAGGGAATCTTATCTTACTGCCATCCCCATTACCATCCAGTACAATGTCCCAATCTTGTTGAAACATACATTTGACAAAATCAGCTTTTTCAAAAAGCTGCCAGTTCTTTTCTATAGCTTCTTTCCCTTTCCCTTTAAAAATGTGTTTAAAAACATCATGTCTACAGTTGATGATTAATGTTTGAACTGTGGCTTTTGACTTTAAGCCCTCAATGATGCTTGTTCTAAATTGATCAAGGTTTACTTGTATGATATCCTTTGGTGGTACTGGGTTATTGAAGTATCTATAATCAAAATGAGGAGCATTGCTTTAACGAATATTATTGTTTTAGCATTACACATTATTTTTAAACATAACTTAGTAAACTAAAAAAAACCAAACATGCTGTACTTTTAATCTGTCTGTTACAGAAACGGATCATAATATGTGAAGCAAAGCAATAAAAAGACAAATGCGATATAAGATACTTTTTTATAAAATAAGAGAAACTTGCCTCAAAGATGCACTCGAAAGATGTTCTATAGGCTCCCATGTTGTTTCAAAGGTGCTATAATTTTTCCAAAGGACCAAATATTCGTTTACCTGGAATACAGATATAAATAAAATCTAATGTAAACTCATTTTATTTATGTGTTACTTTATTTCGTTCACACATACACATGCACTAACAAAGCCAAAACTATTAGAGAATTATACGCTTACCTTTAAGTTGTTGTTTTTTCGCATGGCAATGATTCGTTCTGCTTCGAAAATCCCACAACTTTTAATTTTCTTTTTCTTGGGTTCATCAACGTAAATATCCCACGTAGTCAACTTATCTAGTAAGTCATACGAAGGTCTAAACTTCCTTCGCAATTTTTTTTCCGCCATATTTGTTTTTCGAGTTTTCCGATCATGTTACTCAACACCAAATGGTAATCCGCTGACCGCGGCTCAAAGACCCACATTGCTAGTAACGACGAGGCCAGAGGATGTGGATTTGCTGATGATGGACTGTGCAAAGCCGTCAATTGCTTCAAGTGGGTCTTGTGCTCCATGTTGAATGGCGGATGATTTTCCTGCGTAAAAGTTTGAGAGATTGAGTTTGTTTTTGAAATATTAGTTCTTTATAGAAATTGTTATGGTGGGTCATTTAAGAACGAAGCATGAATCACTATATTTTATATAACTTTGGAAAATTGTTCCTGTATTGTATGATTTTGCGTTTAACGATTGTTGACAATAATGATCAGTGTTGTTTTTAAAGTGATGCGATGTGTGAAAGGGAAGCAATTGACACACATTTTAATGTAGGTTCTCAGATTAATGTATGTATTTACCAGTTCCCGGGTATCCCACGAATAATGAATATAGGTTCAGAGGCTGTTGATGTTTAAAAAGTGACGAGTAGCTACTTAGTGTAAAAAGTTTCTAAACGACAAATAGTATTATGGAATGGATTTGTTTTTGTTTCCTATTAAAGAGCGAAGAATACTACATATGGAACAAGTTTGTTTACTTAACGTTTGTAAACGGCAAATAGTATGATGAAATTGACTTATTTTTGTTTCATATTAAAGAACTAAGAATAATACATTGGAATAATTTTGTTTACTAAAACGTTTGTAAACGACAAATAGTATTATGAAATGGATTTGTTTTTGTTTCATGTTATCAGGGCCGGGGAATTACAGTCATCTCGCCCCCACCATCTCGCCCCCAATCTGTCATCTCGCCCCACCATCTCGCCCCTTATATAATGTTCTAATGTTTCTGTTTGATGTTCAACAGTACTAACAGATTGTGATAGTTAACGATCCCTAAAAATGAAAGAAGCTTTTTCCGAGACCTAAAAGTAAGGTTTTCGGCCAAGTAAACTGAATGCTTGAAATTGTTTACTTTTTTGATGCATAAAAGTTCAAGCGCGTTTTATTCAAAAACGCTTCCATAGAAATCGTTGAAGCTGAGTAAGAGTGCAGAACTTGATCCCGATTTTATGAACCAATAAATGCAGTTTTGTACAAAACTCTAGTTTTTCCAAAAAATCAGGTTTATGAAAATCACCATGGCGCCACTATAAATTATTGAAAACTCTGATCAAAATGATTTAAATGTCAAAAGAAACTTTAATCTATCTCTAGACTTGTTGTGGATTTTTTTTTGAAAGTAGGTTTTTTGCTGCGACGCATTTTGCGATCAAACAGCGGAGGTGCGCCTCAAACAAAACCCAGTCGAGCCACCTTAAGTTCGCTTTTTAAACTGTCCTTTACAATAATCTAAAACTTGAAAAAATTAAAACAAAATTTGGAAGTCTGTTGTAATTACGAAAAATAACAAATCTTATACATGTAACATAATAAAGCGACAGATCTTTAGGGGGCAACTTGGCACGTTTTAACTGAATAAGGAAGTAAATCCTCTTATTAACCTTCTTAATTACACTATGAATGTGTTCGTTCAATGACAGATAGTTACTTATTGTAATACCTAACAACTTAGCTGATGTTACAACTTCTAATTCATTGCCATCTACAATAAGTGGGTCAAAGGAGGGTGTTTGTTTAGCAAAACTAATTCTATGTTCTTTACACTTGTCGGGGTGCAACTGAACTCTATTCCTATTTGACCAAGCATTAACTTCGTCAACTATACTCTGTGCATGGCTGTCACAACCCTTGGGGACAATTTCAGACGCAGTAGTATCATCTACGAACTTCCAATAAGAAGGGGTGCCATGACTTAAATCATTTATCATCAATGCAAAAAGCCAGGGACCTAATTTTGTCCCTTGGGGGACCCCTGATGGGACGGGACCCCAATCTGAATAACAATCGTTTGCCAACTTAACCCGTTGCAATCTATTACTTAGAAAATTTATGACCCAATTAATTACACTAGTTGAAATATCTAGACTACATAGTTTATGAACGAGTATGGAATGGTCAATATAATCGAACGCTTTTCGATAGTCAAATAGTATAGATCTAATTGTTGAACCATTGCCACCCAAAGTCCAGTTATGCAACATACTTATAAGGGCCATTGTTGTCGATGAACTTGGGATCACGCCATATTGGTTGGGATCAATCACTTTGGTTACAGCAGGTTTGATATAGTCTGTAACAATAAATTCCTCTGCAACCTTTGAGAGGCAGGGCGTGAGTGATATTGGCCTAAGGTTATTTTGAAGGTCTTGTACTGGTTTTGTTTTGGGAAGTGGCGTAACATATTACTAAATTTATGGAGCTCCTTAAACCTACGTGCTGCCACTCAGGCACACGTGACTTCGGAGGAGGAGGAGCCGGTTTTGTGTGAGTTTATCGTTTACTCAGCACGAGGGCCATATAGCTTAGAAACGGCCTTCAGGAGCTGCTTGGATGTTTTGTCCCCTGATTCGTATCTCTCCCAGAGATCGAAGATCTTTGACTGTAGCTGGCTGTACTTTCGTAGCTGTATTCTTCGGAGTTTCTCTGCATGTACTAGACGAATTTGTGGAGAAACCAATTTTGCCTCCTGGCCGAGCAGCTGAATTAACAGGTAGAAGGGAAGCTGAGTCTTCCCTCCAGCACGTCGATTGTTGGTTCTGACTGCCTCTAAACTGACCAGTCGGATGGACGCCAGACGGTTGACTCGATCCAGTTTTTCTTGAAGTAGTTGACCAATTCCTACAGTGATGGGGTTGTGGTTCTGGTTTGGAGGTCTCTGAAGTTGTTTGGAATGTGGTGTGCCAGTAGGAAGGGGAGGGCCATCAGCTTTCGGATGAAGTTGTACATTCGTTCGTCGTTGTTGTATTGTAGTTGCAGTCTGAGTTCCTGGACCTTCCGCCACACGGCCTGTGTAAAGTGAAACACGCACCCTCTCAACGATGCTTGGGGGAACACCTTGTGGCAGGACTTCCATGTGGCTTTCTCGTAGTTAGCGACAATGGTCTTCACAGCAGGTGGATCTGTCAAGGCATTGGATATGGCTCGAAGAACTTTTTTGTAGTCGAGGGCTTTCCGGCCAGGCATTAGAACGAATACCATGGGTACTTGTTTCGCACAGTCACCGTGTTGAACGAAGATGTTGATCGTAAACAGTTGGGTGAATGGATGGCGGCACAGCTTTAAAGTACCGTCGATGTACCATGTTGACGCTTTACTGAGATGGCAGAGCTGCTTACTGGTAGCAAACACGATGTGGCGTCTATCTTTCACACGGATGTCATCACGGAGGAAGTCTGGTGGGAGATGGCTGGTGTCTAGTTGGAAGTCGAGGTCGGTTGGGTCTTTAGGGCAGAGTTTCTGTCTAAGGTGATTGGCAGATCTGGCAATGTTGTCAACGGAGGGCAAGTTGTCAATCGGTTTGCTAGTAACTCTTCTGACAGAACCTGTGAATGTAAAAAAAAGATAAATGAATAAATTGAAAAACAATGAGAAACTTTTTTTCCTTTCACTCTCCATGCACACACGACTGCTGAGTTGTTGACTGTTCTGACTGTATTTACCTCTTGCACTATAGCTGGGGCTGGACGGAACAAGTTGCTGACTGCTTCCTCCTTCACTCGAGTGCACACCTTAGCTGAAACTACCGACCCGACTGCTGGTTGATGGCTGTGGTTATTTTGGCTGGACTGTGGCTGGACAACGGTTGTCTTTCCGTCTGATGGTACACTGCCAGTCTACGGTGAGACCATTGAACAACTTTTCTCCGCGGAATATGGTAGATGCACTGACAATCACATACGTAACCTCGGCAGGTCCGGCAGAAGCTGAGGACTGTTCGTTGATTAGAAGGGAGTCTTCGAGGCAGGCTTCCAGAGACAGGACGTCGGAATGACTGGCTGGCTCATCGAAGAGGGACTGGTCTTCACTGGTATCCATTGGTTCAGGTGGGAATCCACAGGTTTGATGCTGCCACTGCTCATGTTCATCAGCTGTCCAGCCAATGAACAATGTATCTTCGTGAACAACTTGCTTGCAAACAATGCAAATATCGGCCATGATTGTAGATTAAATAATTTCGTTTCGCGATTCGTTTGTAATATAGTCCAGTAAAATTAGAACTCAGCCTGTAACTAATTGCAACAGGTTTTTCTCATAATATCCTTGGAGACACTCTCTTGAACATCATATCAAAAAACGGCAAAAACCTGAGCATGCAAAGATCACTAAATCTGAATTTGAAAAACAGCTAAAAAATCGATGATTTATAAGGACATGAAAACGAGGCTACAACCGGAAGTTGTTTATTTTGCTAGTAATTTCTTTAAGATGTGCCTTCCTTTTTTAGAAAACCAATAATTAAATGTTCTTAATAATATTCCTTTATTTCTAGTGAAAGTAGATGTTTCTATGACTTTTCACATAGCGTATTTCTATGAAAGTTCTCACTAAACAATGTTATGTAGAGTTGGAATTTTACACATTGTTATTTTGCCATTAAAATATACAAGATATTAAAAGTCCATGCTGTTTTTATTGCATTCATGTGCATTAGGTCTATCTATTTGGAATATTTCTTTTTAATCACCTTTTAGACAAGAGTTAATGCTTCAAAAGAAACTACTGACTATCTCTATTAAAAATATTCATAACTGTCAGCATCATACCATCTTGCTTGTAGACGGTAAACAAGTTTAAAAGTGAAAATTTAAATATCTTTATTTAAAAATGAGCCATCTTTAGAGGTTATTCGAGTGCCAAAATTCAGTATATTGTACTTATACTACTATATACAGTACTTATACTACTATATACAGTACTTATACTAATACGACGTAACCTAACTTGAATAGCAAACATACTCTTGATTATTTATTGGGGAAAAATCAACTATTTGCAAAATGCACGTGTTCTGATTTAGTCTGTGATCTCTTCGCCTTCGTCAGGTTCAGACTCTCATGACGTAGAATTGGTTCAGCTAACACCCCTGCATTGACCTGGGGAACACTCAAAGCCATTCTTCCTACACGCACATCTTCGCGTGCTGCAGTCTGACGAGCAGTTACATCTAATGTAAAAGTTATTCAGGAGCAGCATCCTTGTCAGTCATCACAGGAAGCACAGGAAGTGGTGTCACAATCAAGCAGTGCGTGAAGAAACAGAATATTCTTGCATAGTTGCTCGCCGAGCTTCTTCTTTACATGTCACATGCTCCAACGTCTGCTTCTTGTATTTGCTTTTGGCTGCGGCTTGAATATCAGATCATTATTTGATATATCGTAATAGTAGCAAAGTAGTACAATCAGATCTGTGTCATTGCCAACCAGTGTGGTATGCTTGGATTTGGATGTCTTTACTGCGGTTTGCACGATTAATACGTGTGCGTCGCCCTCGGCCTGGTGGGTAGTGCAACCGTTCTCGGCAAGCCTCTGGCGTAACATCTCAATTAAGGTGGCCCACGGGTATCTATTTTGGTGCGGAATCATCCATTTCTGAACCTCGCTGTATGGTGTGAAATTATCCGATGGCTCTCAAATTTCAGATTTAAAACCCCTAAGGATCTATGTTTTCAGTTATAAAGACTGTAATTTGGAAATGCTAAGCGATAAGCCGTTATGCGTTTGTAAAGACAAGGCGAATTTTGACTTTCGGATAAGATTTAGGAAAAAATTAAAGAGCTTTACACTTGATTTTACATTTACTATCTCGTTACATATACTAGTTTTATGTGGCAAGAGACCAAAGTATTCATGACCTTAGAAATGTTTTCTTGTGTAGCGCGAAACGTCTTCAATTTTTCTAAATTTCTAAGGTCGCGAATACTTTGGTCTCTTGCCACATAAATAACTTTGAATGCCGCTAACCAATTAAATATCGACGCTTCACTTTGATGTCTCGATATGATGTACAAACTCCACCTATCGAGACATCAAAGTGAAGCGCCAATATCTAATTGGTTAGCGGTATTCAAAAAGATGTCAAAAATTAATCAAAAACTTTGTGGTAGTGGCAATGGTTCAAAGCGTAGCACTGTAATATGAATCAAACATACAAACAAACAATATGTTGGCCGAGTCAACATTGAGATCGAAATACTACAAGCTGTTTACCATGTTAGTTTTGATTTAACTCCCCCAAATTTCTTTTCAAGTGCTTGATGAGTTGTAGGATCATGAGCTACTAAACATCGAAGTGAATTATTGATTGAATACATTCTTGTTGTTGAAGTTCGATCGTTTATAAACTTGAGATCGGGAACGTTGTTGTTGTTGAAGTTCAATCGTTTATGAATTTCGTTCAAATTTTGTGCTTTCTTGTCTTTTTGTTACGCAAATTGGCATTTTTTTCACTAGCTTTACAAGTGCTTCCACTTCTTTCTTTGACTATTGTAAAGAGTTGCTTCAAGTTTTTACAAGTCGACTTCGAGTCTTTTAAATCGAGATTTAATAGCTTCAAATCAAAATAGTTATGTTTGTTCCGTCTACACATGTTTTGGAATTTCCTTTTTTTAATGTGTAGGTTTACGGAATTACGGAATTGGTCATTGTTTGGATTCTTACAAACTAGTCTTCCAAGAGATTGGAGATTTTTCTTTTCAGGCTCACATTCGGAGTCAAACCATTTCTTCACATTTTCTTTTGTTGGTCTGTTGTGTTTCGAGTAATGGAGACCTGATTTTATTTCTAAGTTGATTAAACTGTCAGTAAATATTTTCACGACTGAATTTATATTTTCAGTGCTTTCTATTATTTTACCTAGCTCCATTTGCGTTTCTGTTGCATTCAATATTTCTTTGAGTTAATCGCCAACCTTGTTGTCCCATTTAAGGTGGCCTGTACCTATTGATTTGTTTTTTTTTGGGCATTTCAATTGCGTCTTTTTACATCAAAACCTTGTCCGATTTTTAAGAAAATTGCAGCCATTTGTCTACAAGCCTCGAAATTTGTACCGGTAATGATTTTTCTGCGAATTAGATCAAATAATTCGAGATATCTGGTCTTGGCAAACAAAAGAATTTCAATTCCATAGGAAATGTGACAATGATCTGAAAGATCTGGCATTGTAGCGAAAACAAGTTTTTTTCCTGTCAAGTCACCAACATCTCTACCATTATAAATTCTTAGATTACAAGCTGTGCACATATCTATTAAGGATCTACCTCTTTTATGAATAGTTTCTTTATTTGTAGAGTACTTAGAGTGATGGCACTTAATCCGTGAAATAGGTATTAGTCTAACAGACATTAGTAGACACTATTTCCATTGTTTTCTTTTGTTTTGATAAGACTATTAGAAATTGACTATTAGATTTTGTTTCACGGATTAAGTGCCATCACTCTATCAAATTGATTGTCAATTATATAGTCATCTGGTAAATTACGATATTTGTTGTCCTGATTTATGTATTCATGGATTTCCCCAGTTCGTGCATTGAAATCCCTTTGGAATAACACTATTCCTTTTGCTGAGAAATTAATTATATCTAATTCTAGATCATTGATTAAATTTTCATTCTTTTCCTTGCTAGTTGTACTAGGACCTATATACAGTACCTATATATATATATATCATGGTTGAATTGAAAATACTTTTTATCTAATTTACACCATATAACGTTTTCATTTGATGTGGGTATATATGGTACTCCTTTACTAATTCTGTTATTTATGTAGACAGCTATTCCACCAACATGTCTATTACCTGTTTTACCATGGTATTTGACGTAGTGTTTATAATCATTTAGATTCAGATCAGGTTTGTTGTTGCCATGTGTTTCATCTATACCAAAAACATCATGACAACTAATTATTTCACCCACATCTTTAAGTTTTAGTTTGTTTCCTAAATTCTTACTGAAATGTCCATGTAAATCCCAATGTCTGAGTTGTAGACACCCAGGCATTGTTAATACATATGAAAAGTTTTGTATTTATATAAAGCTAATAAACTATTTGGTAAACTAAGTATAGATAATTGATCAACCCTTAACCCTGTTGGTTTACCCTCAACCAGCTCACTATTGTCCCTGCCACCTGCAGCAAGTGTTCAAGTTCCTCTCTATTTGTGTCATTGTATGGTGCAAGAGGTGGTTCCTGTCCTTGCGATCCTGATGATCTTTTGCTCCATGTTCTCTCTAGATGATTTCCAGTCCCATGGATATGGCCCTCGTCGCATTTGTCATAAGGGAGCTCTATTTCTTCTTCTTCTTCGTACTGGATTGTGCCACTTATCCTGGTTGTTAGCACTTCTATTCTTTAAATCAAGGCAGTATTTCAAATTGCTGACCAACTTTTTAGTTCCAATCTGATTGTTCAGGTGTACATGGTCATGGTAGACTTCGACATTTAATGTTCCATCTCTGTTACATGCGACTCGAGTGTTGTCTACAAAGGTTACATTGTAAAAGTATGAGTCGCATTGTCTCTACATTGATTGCAAATATATTCTGGTTTTTCTATTGGTCCCATGGTGTATAAATAAGACCTGAGATTGCTATCCTAGCACCTGGCCATACATTTTGTACAAGTGATACGATCTCCAGTTGGTTTTCCACAATATTGTTGTTGTCTAGTTTTCCAATATCATTGATTCCAGTATGTATTATTATTAGCTCATAGCTATTGTTGTCTTCAATTGTTCTTAGGTGTCTTATAAGTTCCCTTGTGCCTCCAGCAACATACTGTTTATTTACATATCTTCTCGGGGCAAATTTTTCTTGTCAAATTCCAACATTTAGTCACTGATCATCAATATTGGACCTTTATTTGTATCCTGATTGGATTCTGACGGAATTGGATCATCGTAGTAATTTTCCGGCTGTTCCACTGTTTGCGTTGGAGTTTCTTTGTTCCTGTTGTTATTGCCTTCAGTCTCAATTAGTAATGAGAATCTGTTTTCAGTAGGAATGTTGTACTGCAGAGCCTGTGGATCTTCCACTTCCTCTCGATCATCATTAGGGTCCTGAGTCACAATCATCGATGAATGACTAACTGATGCGCTGACCTTCTCAGCAAGTTCGGCTAACGATCTATCCGTAACTTCCAATCTTTGCATAACTGTCTTTTTGTCCTTTGTTATTCTTTTGTGTGCGTCACTTACTTGATTCTCAAGGGTTTTAAATCTGGTTTTTATATTCATCTTTAGAATTTTCTATCAGATTTTTTACCAACAATTTAACTTCATTTATCCACGTTTTCGTTTTCTGTTCGAGTTCTTTGACTTCTAAATCAAGTTCACTGACCTCAATTGAATTCCTGGTAATCTCTTTTTCCAGTCTTTCATTGATTTCTTAAACAGTGTTTGTAGTTCTTCGTAACGGTCATCATGACCCTCTTCAACTTCTGAACTCTCTACAATGTTTGCTGTATCATCCGTTTCTGGGTTCGGTTGATTGTCTTCAGGACTTTCTTGTGACTCTTGATTCCTTAAAGCCAGTTCCTGTAATTTCTTATTAAGTGTCTATTGGGCTGGATCTTTATCGGTGAACCTTCCTAAGTAATGTTTGTCTGGCTTGTCCAGCTCTAAAAATTCGTTGTACGACTCCATTAATCAGGCCTCATGTTTTTTCATCCACAAATAGAAAGTAGTTTTCTTTGCTTTTGCCATAGCTCCGACTAAGTCGAGTTAGTCAGGGGTTTTCATTGATCTACTGAAGTTTGATCGCCATCTTATCTCACCGTCACGCTATCCACGCATGCAACGATTTCCTTTGGAACTAAAAACTGATTCGAAAACTTTGTTTTTAGTGTACAACAATTACTAAACCAGGTTTTTAAATTGAGAATACAAAATATGGTCAGTATTAGCCAGTAACAAAATGGGCAGGGGAATGGGACCAAGTTTCTTAGATACGAGTTAATTCGCAAACAGACTTCATAATAAGAAAGAACACATAAAAATAAGTAAGAATTGAAAATTTGATCATGTTTGAGCAAATGGAAATAGAATTATGATGTTTCAAAATTTTCTTAAAATACAGAGAATGTATGGTTTGGCTGGACGTTTTGGCTGGACACCATTTCTTTGCAATTTTGACAGGGTTTGAATGCTCATAACATTGTTTCTATTAAGTCAAACTTCCCCAAACTTGGTTAGCAGGCATGTTTTATGCTACTCTTTCATTTGATGGGGTATTTTTTCTGGAACCTTAATTGAGTTGGTTTTACAAACTTGGACCCAGTCCCTTGGACCAAGAGTGGACCAGGTGGGACATAGGTGGGGATTGGTATCCCACAGTTAGCTATATGTGATAATGTAGCTAAATGTGAAGAATTTTGTGGAGAATAGTGAAAAATGCACCACTCCCAGGGGAAACAAATGCACAAGATAATTCAGCACACACCACACGAGCTAAAAGCTTGCAAAACTAGACGCCTAATAGGCGTTCACTCGGGCTACCTGTGTGTAATACTTGGGGAGAAATGGAGAACAGAAGTTGATGGAAACCAGTTTGCCTTGTCAGTGTCTTTTGATCGCAAAAATGCATGGCAGGTACTCCCAGAATAGAACACAAATTATATTGGCCAGGGAGAAAGTATTTTGTAAATAATTGTACGTACCACCTGCAGATTGGTGGTTATTAATATACTGCTGGTCTTTTTATCATGCCAGACATATACAGTATACAGTCTGCTTTATTTAGCTAAATGCCTACCAAATGATCCAATATGATCTATAGATAATAGCTTAGACAAAATTTTAGTATTCTGTACTTTTTACTTTGATTTATGGAAAAAAACTTACAAGCTGCAGCAGACTGTTTCGATATCTAAGTTAAACTTATTTTGATATTGCTGTTATCACATTGGTAGATTCTAGAAGTGCCACAGTTGCATTAATGAAATCATTTCAGTACAGTCATTTCAGTTTCTTAACACAACTTTTCAATACACGTTTTCAATGATCAATGATTATAGCAGTATCAGTTGCTGATGCTTTATTTGAAGTTCAATACTTGAAGTGTAATGTCATACAATGTATGCTCATTACTGTTACCATATATAGCTCCTCCATATATATCGTATATTAGGTATATTCTAAAATTAGTTCTTCAATTGTTACTAATATAAGGTCTCATAAACATTACTATCATTTCCATGATTATCCATCACTATATTTTGATCTGCTGACATTGAGCATGATTGACAGTAAAGTGCATTCAATATAATCATGACATTGTACAAAATACAGATTGCACTAAATATTTATAAGCAAATAATACAAAATCATTTGTTTTCCATTGTTTATTTGGTGTAATTTTGTACCATTTACTAATTCTTGTTTCCTGGCTTAAATATCAAATACACTCTAGTCACCTTATTATGCAAAGGCGAGAATCTCCTAGTCTTTCTTAGTAGTTAAAAAACAAACATTGTAGATATTGTTAGCTAATTAGTTCGTTTTTAACACGGCTCTCAGGATGAGCATGACTGTAGACACTGTGTATCAATAAAGTTTATATAAGCAAAAATTATGTGCAAGCAGTGGTGAAACAAACTATTGATCTGAAGATAATATCTCCGTGTCTTATTGATTTGAAGATAATAGTTGCGGTTACACTTGACCTCTTTCCCAAAGGTCCCCAGTGGGAAATAGCTTGATCTGGGTTTAATCCGGGGTTGGAACTGATTACAGTTTACGGTCACACACTCCACAAATTGCCAAGGTGACATTAGTTTTGGCGGGAAATGTTGTAAACAAGCTTAACATGGAATTGTTTGGTTTGATTTCGGTCGTGCTCTCACTTCTTATACAACAACCAGCTCGTAATAACTTACAAATTCACCTTTTTGTTTTAAGAAGACAACGTAGACGTCGATTACAGTTGCAATTTCTTCATTCTTTACGACTCTTAAGAATATATTTGAGGTCTTGCCAAGCTCTTGTTGCTCGACAGCCAAGAAGTGCTTGGGTATTTCGTCGACCGCAAAATTGGTTTGAACGACTACTAAATGACAGAGTTCTAGACCACTGGTGGAAAGAGAACTTCAGGGAGTCAGGTACTTTTGAATTTATATGCGAGCTCATAGGGCCAGCCATACAATGTCAAAATACCAGAATGTGTGAAGCCATTCCAGTGGAGAAGCGAGTGGCTGCTAGTTTATGGCGTTTAGCGACTGTTGAGTGCTACAGATCCTGTAGATTGATGATGGGACTAGCGAAACCCACAGCGGTTAAATGCTCTCACGGATTTGTAGAAGAAATATGTAACTTTCAAAACAAATTCGTAAAGTTCCCTTCGACAAGAGCTGAAATCAATAAAAGAATAGAAGGGTTTTCCTTGAGGAGTAATATTCCAAATGTAGTAGCTACGATTGATGGAAGTCATATACCCATTAAAGCACCTAAAATCAATCACAAACACTATTTCAATCGTAAGCATTTCTACAGCTACCTTGTACAGGGGGTTGTGGACCATACAGGACTCTTTTTATCTGTTGCCACAGGGTTCCCTGGCAGCCTTCACGATTCAAGGATGTTAAGTTAAGTGATTTTTATTGGAAGGCCGAAAATGAACAGATTCTTATGGAGCCCACTCTGCATGTAGAAGGTACCATAATTCGCCCTCTAGTAGTAGCAGACTCAGCGTACCCTCTGAAGACCTGGCTTCTCCCAGTGTTCAAGGATAACGGAGCACTTATCCAAGACCAGAAAAAGTTTAACAAGGAACTTTCTAAAGTGCGTATTATTTCTGAACATGCATTTGGGATGACTAAGGGGAGATGGAGAGTTTTACTGAAACGTCTAGATGAGGATAGCGAGAGAATTCCAGACACTATTATAGCATGTTGTATATTACACAACATCTACATCATCAGAGGGGAGGATTTTGATGGAGAACAAGATGATAGTGATGACGATGACGACGATGCTGGTGCTTGTGTTCCCACACAAGCTGTTATTCAGCATGTAGCAATCAATGATGTTATTCAGGGCCGAAACTTGTAACAATAATTTTAATACACAAATAATCTTTATTTCTGACTGATTAGTGAAGATCAAGTATCAAGTATAAACTCAAGCCCTAATGCTAATGCTAATGCCCTAATACTCTTTTGAGGTCTACAAATTGAATAAATTGTTTATCAGTTAAAATTGAGTTCATTTCTGCCGTAATGCGAGAGCAATTATTTAGATTGTATATAGGCGTACAGAAGAGGAACACAAACAAATATCAATTACTGTAAAATTACCTCATGCCAACACTACTGCATTGATTTCAATAAAAATATTATTTTCATAATAAAGGTATATGTATTTATATAATCATAAATCAATTAAAATACATCATACATACTTTCAATTTCAAAAATATCCTCCATAAAACGAAAAGAGAGTTTGCAAGTGATCAATAACAACAAACTGTAGGTGAGACTGAAAGGCATGTTCACTTTTTGGGAGCAAATAGTTCGCCAAGTTTTCCTAGAACTGCAACAGTGAATTCTTGGTGCCTCTGCTGGGCATTTTCCTGACATTTCAACAAGGCTTGTAGCATCCTATCGTCATTTTGTTGTGCCTTTTCCATCGCCTCCTTCTGGGCATCCAACATTTTTAATATGGCATCCTCGGTGTCTGATGTATAATTTTTTTCTTTTCTTGGCCGCCTGGGCTTTTCTTATTGCGCCATTTGTTTGAAGCACTATCTTCATCAACTACAACTTCTGCATCTGCTTTGCGATTGGAAACTATTGCTGTGTCTGCATTCCCACTGGAATCTTGGTCTTCGTTATCACTTTCAGTATCCTTGCAACTCAACTTGGTCTCCTTAATAAATCTAGCATTGACTTTGTCTGATGTAGACATGAATTCATCGATATCATCATAAAACTCGAACGTCTTATGGTCTCGACCTGTCCTGTTGTTGTTGTTATTAATGGCTTTGTATTTATCAAATACACTTCTCCATTTCTCTTTGATCTGCGTCAAAGTCTTCAATGTTTCAATCCCAGCTTCATGGCAAAGACTAACAAACTCATCCATAATGCGATCCCAGATATGTTTTTTGCCATGGGTGCTCTTTGCAGTGTTTAACAGGCCATGATGTTCTTAATAAGCTGATATCAGGCATTTGACCTCTGCTTGTGACCAAGTACACCGCATGATTTTGAGTTCACTTGTAGAGGATCCGGCACTTGATGCAGTACTGTTTAAGCTATCTGCTGGACTACAAGGACGACCAGCCGGTACAAATTGAGAACTGCCTCCTTGAGGAAAGTAAGGATATTGCTGGAACTGTTTTGGCACTGAATCGTGGTGCGGAAGGGTGAGATGGTCTTTTCTCCGTTTCGCTGCCTCATGTACTGCTGGAAAAGATAACCATTTGTGTAAGTTGCAGCTGGATCTTGTTCCATATCATTACTGCAAGGGCACTAGAACCATGAAATTGAGCTTATTATTAAGCTGGGATCATTGATAATAAACAAAGTTTTCCTTAACTCAAATGTCACTTGTTATGTAGTAATTGTAGTAATATTTTGCTGCTTATAAGCCTTCAATTGCCTTCTTTACCGCTCAACGATCCAACGAACAGTTGTATACTACGATTGTTCACCACTGTACCGCCTGTACCAGCCAACGCCGTCGCGACAGTTGCTATTGATTAACTGATAAATTGAACTAAGTCGCCTCTTTACACCAAAAGGGTTAGGGGTAGGAAACAACTAGCGGCTCCTTTGACCATTCGTCTGCCTGGATAATTGGATTAAGTTGGCAGTACCTAGGGCAATTTGTTCACTCAACGATGACGGATTAACCTACGTCGGTTGAGTAATCGTACGCCGAAGTTGGCTTGGCAAAACGTCGGGATTTGAAAAACGATCCCGTCGCGATGACAGGTCGTGCTCTGTTTTGAAACGGGTTATTAGTTGTCCTGCTGTAACGGGCTCCATAAATAAAACTGACAGCTATTACTACGACTATTTGATATACCAGGGAGAGGAGAACATCTTCAAAACCACCACCAATAGTATGTTGATCGGATTTTGACGGAATAGAGCAATGAATGACAGAGATGGTTACAGCAGGACAACTAATAACCCGTTTCAAAACAGAGCACGACCTGTCATCGCGACGGGATCGTTTTTCAAATCCCGACGTTTTGCCAAGCCAACTTCGGCGTACGATTACTCAACCGACGTAGGTTAATCCGTCATCGTTGAGTGAACAAATTGCCCTAGGTACTGCCAACTTAATCCAATTATCCAGGCAGACGAATGGTCAAAGGAGCCGCTAGTTGTTTCCTACCCCTAACCCTTTTGGTGTAAAGAGGCGACTTAGTTCAATTTATCAGTTAATCAATAGCAACTGTCGCGACGGCGTTGGCTGGTACAGGCGGTACAGCGGTGAACAATCGTAGTATACAACTGTTCGTTGGATCGTTGAGCGGTAAAGAAGGCAATTGAAGGCTTATAAGCAGCAAAATATTACTACAATTACTACATAACAAGTGACATTTGAGTTAAGGAAAACTTTGTTTATTATCAATGATCCCAGCTTAATAATAAGCTCAATTTCATGGTTCTAGTGCCCTTGATTACTGTAGGGAAAAGAACAACTCAAAGTTAGTATAATTTAGGGCCTGATTTAAAGTAAATCAAATCAATAAATACTCACAGCAATGCTCGATATCCCGCCATGGTTTATAGCTGAACCGTGTCTTACTTTGGCGGGAGATATTTAGCTCAGATTCCACTTATTAGGGCTTCACAGCATGTGATTTCAGGGATTAGGCAAATCCTGCTTCGTGATTGGTTCACTCCACCTCGGGGTTTCGATAAACCATACGACTTCCCTCTGGAACTGTCATGGGAAATTCTTTTGTTCTTTTTTATGTATCCATGGTAATATCCCAGAGTGATCTTTGCCTCGGGAAGCTTGGTTACACTAAAAATATCGTTTTCCTCTGGGGAAAGTCTATTTACCTTCGGTAAAGAGGTCAAGTGTAACCGCAACTAATATCTCCATGTCTTAGAGTCTTACATGTCTGTCCTCAAGTGAAGTCGATCTCCATCTGGTGTTCTTGGATGATCAATACATTACAAGTTGATTACAACAGCTGGTAAAGTCACCACTAAATTCAAGAATTCCATATTAACGATTAAAAGCAGTCACTATCCAAATATCTTGAGATTAGAAGCCAATAGTTCGATAAATTTCAATTGATAGCATCCACTCTTTTGTTCAATTGCTTTCAATCCCTTGCGACAATTCTCAACCACTGGAAGCCTCTTGATCAACCTCGTTTTCATGACAGTGTACCCAAAGGCTTCTGGGTAATTTGCTGATTTGCGACGTTGATAGATAGATAGATTGATTGATAGACGAAAAAGGTAAACCTAGACTCGAGCTACCACAGGTAGCCCGAGTAAAAAGAGAACACGTATTTCATCTGTTCCACAGTTTATTGATATTGAGCACATTTTATTTCAATAAGGAGTTATTGCTGATGATATATATGGGGTGTGGAAATGTCAAATGTGCATGACATAATCAGTATTACCACACAACAGGGCAGTTCTCGGCCTCGCAGGCAATCATTAGCCCCAGCTCCCCCTCTCCACATAAGCAGTACTCATCAGTTACTTCCTCTCTGACTTACTGATTATGGCTTCACTGATTATGGCTACAGGACTTCATGTTTAAAAATACTGTGAATTCATTTGACAAACCTGCTGACAATGACCTGAACTGGAAATGACTTTTATTTTATCTTTATCTTGAAAATCTGTGAAGATAATATCTATCCAGTCTTCTCATGGGCAAAAGTTCTATACAGTATGGTGGACAAGCATTTCGCACTTCGCTCGTTTCTGGTCGAAATAAAATGGCAGCTTTATAAGAGAATGATTGCAAGAAGATATTAAATTCGAAATTATAAACTTCTGATAAAATATGGCCCACCTTTACACATCTAGAAACTGTCAAATCCTATCCAAATCCAAGTAGGTCGTAAACATTCTTTACTATAATGCGCCATTCTACGGCCCGAAGCTCGTAAAATCTTTGAAAATTGCCCCCCCCCCCCCCCATAGCTGCCATTTAAATCACAGTAAACCTCTGAGTTTTGCTCATTGCGTAGGATCGATGGCTGGACAACCTCTATACATCGCTACTCAAAGTTTGATAACCAAACATCATTTCTAAGTAGTTTTTCTTCAATAATACCAAGAATCCATGCGGCCAAATCGTTTCAAAAACCATATAAATAGCAGGAAGACTCCATATTTTTGAATTTGTTCGAGAAAAAGACAAAATCTTTACAAAAACTGCTCATATTCGAGTGTTAGCTTCCTTGTATCTGCCTTCTTGTAACAGCAGCCATTTTGACTGTGAAAGAGTGGTTACTAAGCATTTTCTGTCAAATTTCAATGTGTTGGCTTCCTGTGTCTGTTAATTTTTGACGTTTGGGTTTCCTGTGGTATATAATTTTTCTTGATATTTACAGAGCTAAAAAACTTGGAATTTCTTAATTTTCTTATAGAATTATGTCAGATATACCACCCTTGCCAACAGAATTTAATCATAAATTGCTAATAGAAAGTCCATCTATGCAATATGCTGCTAAAGTTGTTACCAGAAATATACTTTTTGCTGTGAAAATATCATTTCCTCTTTTAAAAGCATGGCATAAATACCTTGATGATAAAAAGAAACTGTCTGTTTCTTATTTGGATGGCCCTTCTGACTATGTGCATTTGCTGGAGCTGTCAATACCTGGGCATGCTTTTTGCATCAGCAATGATAAAGAGGTCAAGGCTGAAATCAACAAGAACCTTGGAACCATAGCAGGTTCCATCAAAGCCCAATATGCAAACAGCCGAGGATCAAGACAAAGAAAACAGCTTGATGAAAGAGTCAGGACCTTCCACCTGTTTGAAGGGCAGGTTGCAGATGTCATTCAAATGAAGGAAGATATCTATTTTTTAAACAACGAATTGAATGAGTGGATAAGGAATTGCAAAAATCTGGAGAAAGAGGTGGAGAAACTCATTGAAGAGATTCACAATGTTTCTGATGAAAACTCAAAAACTCAAAAAATTAATGAACAGTATATTCAAGTCCTGGAAATGTCTAGCAATGAATTTAGTTACAAAGGCAAAGACATATCAGAAGCTAGAAATAAATCAAGAACTTTAAATGGACAGGGCTAAGGTTGATCTATGGTTTGCAAAATCATTTGGGATTGAGCTAGAAAGTATTACTGTCAAACAGACCAAAACTGGCAAAAACCATATAGTATCACCTATGAGTGGTTCAGAAAGCAAAAATGATGGAAGTCAAACTAAAAAAATCCATATAGTGTCAGAGGAAGAAAGGAAAAAGGTAGAAAAAATCTTATTTCTTCTTGATAAATTTGCTTTTATCATGAGCTTTCAGTTGATAATGTACATCTGCCCTGGTGCTACCTTATAAAACAAAGAAGAGACCAACTAAATGATCTCTGTAACATTTTAGCCACACCTGGGAATACAGAAGGGGCACAACTACCATTTGTCCTTGAGTCAAATCAGGATTTTAGAAACAGCGAAAAACCTCTTCGTATCAAAATATCAGGGGATGGGGCCAGGATGACAAGGAATTCAAGCTTCATCATACTATCATTTGCAATTCTACAGGAGGGCGAGGATGTTTTGGCAGCAAAGGGAAACACTGCAATTGCATTAGTGAAATGATCTGAAAGCTATGAAACAATAAAGGTGGCATTTTCTGATGTGTTAAATAATATAAATGAGCTTGTCAAAGTTAAAAAACTGCCTCTCAATGAGAAAGACAATATTGGCCTAGAATTCTTTCTTGGGGGTGATCCTGTTAATGCTTGGACTGAAAGGTGCTAAATCTAATTATGCATGCTGCTGGTGCTTAGTGCACAAAGATAACAGGTGGGACATGGAGCATAATTTGAAATATTACAATGAATCACCAATGAATAAAACACTTCAAGACATCAAGGATAATGAAGCAAAAAAGAAAGATAATTATTGCTGTGAAAATGAGCCCCTTCTTGATATTGACTTAGCCCATATTGTTTTGGATGAACTTCATCTACTCCTTAGAATAATGGGTGTATTGATTAAAAATCTGATTCTGGATGTAAATGAATGGGATCTCAGGGAGGACTCCAAGAAAAAAAGAGATGAACCTAAAACTGTACACAAAGACAAACTTGTGCAACCTATAAGATCTTGTGGAGTAACATTTGACATTTAGGAAAAGACAGACGGCAACGGAAAATCCATTGGAGAATATGATTTCACAAGTCTGTTAGCGTCAGATAAGAAAAAGCTCCTAAATGAACTGCCAGAAAAACTAATTGGTAAAGTAATACATCTAAATACATGTGATGAAGTGGTTAAGATTTGGCATTCCTTTAAGGATCTTTATTCTATAATCACAAATAAAAAGCCTCCACAGATGAAATATCTCAATTCTTTGACGATGCAAAGAAATGGATCTCTATGTTTACATCTCTCAGAGATAGACATAGAGGCTACAGGTGTGCAAATGTTACTCCTTACATGCATGCATCGGTGTTTCATGTTCCAGTTTTCATGGAGAAATGAGGTGGAATAAAAATGTTTTTGGGGCAAGGTGTCTAAAAAAACAACGATGTCGCACGGAACACTGTGCTAAGGAAGTCAAGCAAGTGGAATGCTCCTGTAGATGTCCTAATGTTAGAACAAAGACAGTGGCAGTTAAGGGAACATGAGAAATCCTAAAGAAAATATGAAATGAAAAATACACAATACTGGAAAAAGGAACTTAGAGAAAAAAGGCAAAGCAAAAGCATAGTTAATAGAGGGGACTGGTTAGGAAGCCTTTTGTTATATGTCTTTGTTCATTTTTTTCAACCGTGACCATGCACAAATCTTTTATTTTTTCATTGTTTCGCCTTAATTGCCATGGTTGAGCAACTGAACCCAAATGTTTCTTTTCCGCTGCTTGTTCGATGTATTCTAGTTCAAAATTAATTATATTAGAATATTTCAATAAATAATCCAATAGACAACATTTCGGTTCATTCATATAGCCATTTTCTAATGAATTTAAACAAACTTTGTGCACGGTCAAGACCAGTTCAACATCCAGACTAGAACAAATAAATGTAACAAAAGGCTTCCTAACCATTCCCCTCTATTAACTATGGCAAAAGGAAACAATGAATATAAACAATAATAATTCATTTTCACAGCTTTTTAGAGTGTGATTTCATTTTTACCAAGAAAATATATCTTACATCTATTCATAGCTACTTTTAAACCTAAAAATTATTTTTAAAAATCATGTATAATATATATTTCAATTTCTTTGATATATCAATTCAGACTGCAAGCTACTTTATTAAAAGAAATACTCGCCTTTTCAGTATGAAAACGAGGAACAGCTACAACCTTATCTCCTTTAAGAGTATGATTTTTGGGACTTTTAGACAAAAACAGCCTTATTCTAACTGGGAACTCCACCATATCCCCATCACCAATACAGTCAAAAAAGTTTGTACCAATCACAAGAAAAATTACATTTTGCAAAATCATGTTTAAAAAGTTCCAGAGATATATTTGATACACAATGACCAGGAAAGAGATAACGGAAGACATCATGCTCAATTTGAATTACTGAAGGGTTTGTGCTTTTTGATTTCAAGTGTTATATTCTAATTCGCTCCCCCGCTCAACCGAATATAAAACATATATCATGAAATACTAGACAGACTTACAGGAGTGTGTCCACACGACAAGGCGTGTGTGTCTTTATTAGGCATAAACAACGATGTATTATATAATTACAACTAACATTTAAATCAATTGGTTACAATATCCATGTCTACATACGATGTACATAAACAAAAATTCTACTAAGCTTAATGAGAATATGATGATGCAAGTATCATTACCTATAGAATAATAAAAGAAGCACGAAACTAATGGAAACTTAGAAACTGTGCCTGGCCTCTGAATTGCCTTGTGGCAAGGCCTACTGCCAACAGGAGGTGCCAAAGACCCTTAATGAATCATTGGGAAAGGAGTGAAAAAATACCAGCCCCAGGGAATGCCCAGTTCAAAATAAACCAATCATTATACATTGAGTATTTAATTTTTTTTTTACAAGACACGCCGCGAAGAACGTTGGACGCGAATGAATAATCAACAACTTATTCCCTTTATATACCAGCATCCCGTTAACGAACCGTTAACTCCCTTAGGAAAACACTACTCACGTACTAGCACACCCTGTGCGCCAGTTACGTAACCCATGATAAATACATTTATATTCTAATTCGCTCCCCCGCTCAACCGAATATAAAACATTTATCATGAAATACTAGACAGACTTACAGGAGTGTGTCCACATGACAAGGTGTGCGAATTCAAAGAATGGGAACTACGGGGGGAAAAAAAAAGAGAAAAAGTAATAATTAAATACCCAATGATCTAGATAGACACTGATAAAAGAGATTCAATATTATCCTAACATAACCATCTTTGGCCTTGTCAGACTTCCAATGCCCATGCCTCTTAAACAACCGGTCAGCGATATTAGTGTTAGCCGCCGCCTGCTCGAAAGCTGTGCAACCCAAAATCGAGTTTTGGCAGACTGATACTCTCAAATGCACCCAGAACAATCTCGCGAGCTCTAGTATATGACAAGGGATTCGAACCCCGAAATTTATAACTGCCCGTTTTACTCAAAAACGTCAGGGAGCGAAAAATGTACTCTTCGGAATCCTCGGCAAAATCGCCCAACTAAAATATCTTAATGTAAGCGCTACAGGGCAAGTCGCTTGCCACGTTCGAGCGATAACTACCCAAGCGCCGTCTCTATAAATATCCGTCTTGCTATGCTCGATGAAAAGGCGCATGAATGTCTGCTTGAACTGAACGTCGCATCTCCTTAACTGTATTGCCTCGCTAAAGCGCAGAAAACCAGCGTAGCACAACACGCTAAGTGTAAGCACTCTTAGATCGGATAAGCTGGCTGAAGGACTGCCAAACTTTTCGAACAATAAAAGCATTGTTTCCAGTGTGACGGCCTCTTTCTTGCGCACTGGCCTGCTCAAAAGCCTTTTAGCTGCCTCCAAAATGCTCAAAACTAGAGGCGCGATACACAGATCTTCGTAACCTGCTATTCTGTGGATCCATTTGAGGCCATAGTGAACCTCGTCTATGACGCTACAAGAAACTCCGTCCTGGATAAGACTAACAATACTACAAATGTAAGTACTTGAGGCGGGGAGAAGAACAATCTCTGAAAAATTCTTGGCCCACTTTAGCCATCTTTCAAAACCCTGACGGTACTTTCTCTCGGTATTCTTGGCTTTGCTCTGCAACACCAAACTCGTTACGTGCTCCACGAGCTTCTGAAACTCAGGATGCTGGACACAGCTGAAGTCAACATTTAAAGCGTCACGAACTAAATCTGAAATAGAACACACAATAGAAAAAAAAAATTGAAAACTCCATCGAGACTGTTGCACTTTGGCAAGTCAACTTCAATTCGTACTAATCAATAAATACGACCAATCGGTCTGGTAGACGTGACACTGATCAACCGTCCCGAGCTAAAATCGACTCGTGCCAATCGGCCAATCGAGACAAACCTGACGCCACTCGGCTCGTGATGATTTTAAAGCCAACCATCTAGCTCGTGTGGACGAGCAATGCCAATTGGCTGTTAAACTTCAAAAACAACTCGGCTACGCAAAGGCCATTTGGCCCAAGGTACGCAACTGCAAGCCACTCCGCTACGTACGGTTCCGTGTACTAAGCTCACGCAACTATCCGGACAACCAAAACCTGGCTCGTAAACTTTTCCGAACCCAAGAGCGCTTCTTTGTAGTTGCCTAAAGCAAATACCCCCGAACCACTGGCAAAAACCATTGTTTCCTTGACGTGGGGTTGGGAACTGTGCGCGTTTACAAAAAGAAATGGCCAAACCCCACTGGAAGGCCAGTGGGGAACGACTAGGGTACCCTGAGCCCTGGTGGCAACCGTATGTTGAATGACCTGGATTACACGATGGAGGGGAGGCACTAGCCAATTATTCTCACCCGCCCAGCAAACTGAAAAAGCGTCAACACCTTCGGTCCCGGGAACGTGGAAACGAGAATTGAAACGGGGTAAATGGGTGTTGAACGAATCGGCAAACCTATCAACTGTGTGTGGGCCCCAAAGACTGTCCATGTGAGTGAAAAACTCCCGAGTGATAGTCCAATCGTCGTAGTCTACTGTCTTACTAATCTCGTCGGCATGAGCATTCAAGTCTCTTGGAACCCACTCGGGTAATAGACTTACGTTATTGTTCTTACAAAAACTATTGATCGCAATGGCATGTAAATCCGGTTTGGGACTATCCGCTTCTAAGATTCGAATGGCCGCTTGATTGTCTGCATGCCACCTGACCAATCGTCCTGCAATTAATGTGCGAAATGACAACAAACAAAAATGAATGGCTTTCAATTCGCGCCACGTGGAACTTTTCGCACGTTCGCCATGGTTCCACATGCGATGACAAATGGCGGTTTTCCGTCAAGTGGCGTCAGAAAAACACAATAATTTTGGGATACTGTACATAGACAAACTCCTCGAGTTCAGACCGACGAGGTTGTTCTTCCAAAAGAATATTTCGTTCAGTGCATCGTTATGAAGCCCGATGTTGATGCGCGAGTTCCACGAGGATCTCGATTCGATCACCTTGTAAAGGTGTCTGGTCTTCAGCCGAGTCAACTGTCCTATGACTGGGGACATTGACATCACGTGACCGGTCAACGTAGCGCAATCTCGCGCCGTCACGTATGGAGCCTTATTTAAGAAACCGTCGAAAATTTCTAAGTACTTTTGAATTCGTTTGTCGGTGAAAAAAAACGTCCGGAGGTGAGGTCCCACTCGAGACCCAACCAAACCAGAGACTGGACTGGATTCCAAACTGACTTGCTACTATTAACCGTGAACCCAACGTCCCTTAGAGAACACCTGACGTAGTTAGCCTGTTGCTCGACAACGTCGAGGCAACCGGAAGTACCGCACCCGTCGTCGAGGTAAAGGACAATTTGAACCCCGTTAAACCTCCAGAATTTCACCAGGGGCCTTAATACCTTAGTGAAGACAAAAGGAGCGGAACTGAGGGCAAAAAGAAGTACGGTGAAACAAAAATATTTCGCAACTCCGTGAAAAACCCACAAGAACCCCAGAAAGCCCTGATGTTCTGGAAATATTTCAATGTGATGATAACCGGATTTCAGATCAAAACTGAAAAGAAACCCCCCTTTACTGACGTGTGACAACAGAAGGCGCCAATCCTCAAACTTCAATTTCTGCTTCCAGATGCACTGATTAATGTGACGTAAGTCTAAAATTAATTTTCTTCCCGGAAGACTGAATGGAAACCGAAAGCGGATTATTTATGCAAGGGATAAAAGGAACTTCAACGACTGCGTGGTTTTGGACCAGTTCAGAAATGGCGGTTTCTACAAAATCCCTGTGCTCCATGGCCGAGTTGTTATTCTTAAAATAAGTGCGAGTTGGAGTCTCTAGAAAGGGGATGCGATAGCCCTCCCTAATGATCTCTAGAACAAAACTGTTTGCATTGATGAAATCCCAGTAGGGAAGGTGAGCCTTGAGCCTACCCTTGAGCGTAGGTGGGCTGTCACTCTGCTCGTACTCAAATATATCGTCATCGTGCTCTAGCTGATCAGCGAGATCCTCGTTAATCTCTCTAAAGAAGCTTAAATTATCTAGAGGATCCATGACAAAATGCAATCATTTACAAACGAAATATACAAATATCAATACCTCAATCGAGGACACTCAAGGTTTACCTCCTGTCGATGTACGAGAACCAGCAGTGGCTTGATTTAATTTTGGAGTAGTCTTTCTGCAGTCAATCCTCCAGTGACCCTGAAGTCCGCATGCAAAACAGATGTCAGTGGGCGCGGCTTTCCTGGGAGAAAAGTGTGGAAAGGTGGTTCTTTGGGAATTTGGCACGTAACTAGCTTGAACAGCGGCTGGGCTAGTGTAAGCAGTAGAAGAGGACTGGAAAGCTTGGGAACGTGCTCTTGGGACTTTACTGGCTTGCTTTTTCTGGTTCATTTTTCTGAGTGCCGCTTGTTCGGCTTTTTTAATCCTTTTTTCGTCCTCCGACCCACTGGCCAGCTCATCAGAGAGATACTCGTTGACTAAGTCCCACCCAGCGGGGGATTTGTCTGCCAACCTGATAAGCTTGTTACGTTTCTTGATTTCCTTCTCGAGTTCGTCCAGAGAATTTGCGACCTGTGAATACTTTTTACGATGCAATGCCTTCTTTGCAGCCGCCACGTGGTCTGTGAGGGTGCAGTTGAACTTGTGCTGCTGTTTATTGCCTTCGTATTTGAAGCTGATCTCGGAACTGGCTTTGAGTTTCTTTCTATGGAATACGAAGAACTCTGGGCTTCGTGTTTCAAGTCTTCCTTAAGTGAAGATAACTTTTTGTCAAGGTAGCTCTTGAATAAGGAAAAAGTCGCCACTAAATCGCTGCTGTTGTCTGGTGGGGAGGGTTCGCTTAAAGCTGCTGCTTGGCCCTCTGTGGATATTTCTGTGACAGTTTCTAACAGGTGTGAGTCGTCTTCAGATGTAACGGCAAGAAGCTGTTCTTCTTCGGAAATGTGATGAGCTCCAGTAGAGTCCATAGTAGTTTTTTTTACAAGACACGCCGCGAAGAACGTTGGACGCGAATGAATAATCAACAACTTCCCTTTATATACCAGCATCCCGTTAACGAACCGTTAACTCCCTTAGGAAAACACTACTCACATACTAGCACACCCTGTGTGCTAGTTACGTAACCCATGATAAATACATATCTAAAATACCTATAAGTAGTGCCTCTTTGCTAGCACTCACCCGACTCATTTCAGGCACAGGAAAAAGGTATGATCTGAAAAATAATACAAAAAAACATGTAAATAACATATTAAATAAGAGGTATTCTGTATACAAGGTATAGTCTAAAATGTATCAAAATAATAATTAGCAGATTGATGTATAAATCAGACTTGTTCAAAGACTGAGTTATCAAAGACTAGTTTTCATAACAAAAGCTTATTTAAGCTTAATTTCCAAACTATTGAATCGTAGCTTACCTCAAAGCTACCCCATTTACATTTGTTACCCTTCCATTTTATGAAATACTCATACTGCAAGGAAAAGCAACAAAAGGTTACCTTGAAATATGTAACTTTAGTTTGAGTATTTAGTTTAAACGAAATAAAAGCTGAAACGTACCTGCTCTTTAGCTTTCCTTCTAGAAATAACCCTCTCCACTTCATAATAAGGACCGTTTCTTGGATTATGCCCCAAAAAATCAGCTGTACTCAATTCATTCAAGCATTTATAAAATTTATTCGACTCGTCTCTTCTTTCCCTTTTGGACGCCATATTGTTTTGGTCGATTGAGCATGCGCATGGTTTTTCGGTATTTCAAATACTTTATTGATCTCTTCTTCCATTTCATTTTTTATCACAAGCACTTTTCGACTTTCGTTATACTCTAATATGATCTAAAGACAACAAAAGAAAAGAAAGTCAGTAGTCAAGTATTATCTTATTGTAAGTTTGTATAGATTTCTCACAATGTGAAAATTTTATGCTACGTTTACGCTACGCAAACTTGAATGTCAAAGGCAGCATTGTTTTGGTCAAGGATCAAGAGTGCATTATTTCAAATGACACTTTTTTATTTAAATCATCATTACTAAGATTGAAGCAATAAAACTAATCATTACTTTCAACTTAGTGGTGTAGGTACGTTCATTTTGATCAATTGTGGGGATATTTTATTCTAGAAATATGAAAAACTGTCTCAAACTTTATCTTTGATTTTGTCTGTCAGACCTTGCATTTTGTGCATTGTACTCATTGCAGCATCACACATACGGGAGTGCTTTTCCAGAGCTTCTCTTTGTGTTTTGTCCCTGGTCTTCTTAGGTCGTGGCTCATCATGGCTTGTGTCTTCAACATCTGTTGCCTGGTCTTTCTTCTTCCGTTTTCATTTCTCTTGATTTTCTCTATCCTTCCTCTTTTCCAGAGTTTGTTTGGTCGCATATTTTATGTCCCACTCAGGTTCGTCACTTGAGCTACTATCTAGTTGAGGTGATACCCGAGATGCAAACTTTGGGGACTCTCTTTGTTTCTTCTTAGTGGACCTCTCCGCCACGTTGCTGCATGTCGCTTTCTCTGTTTTTGCCTGTTGTTGTTCATTTTGGACGACATGGATACTGTCATTTACGCATCTCTGGCATTTAGAAATGATGGCTGCTAGGCTTAACTTCTGGTAGTAAGTCTTGACATCTGCTGGTACACTAGATGACTTGATGATCAATCTTTTGGCGCATTGTGCCACAGATTCCCATCCTGTTGTTCGTTCGGTAATATAAGCTTCAGATATTACTGAAGTCTCACCTGTGCCTGGTGTTTTTTTTAACTGAAAGTGAAAAACAGATCTGCATTTAGTTTTCTAAAGCATATCTGGAATTTAATTCCCTGGCCGGGCTCCACATTTTTTATTCGCTCAGCAGTTTTGAATAAAGCTAAGCATGTTGTAGACTAAACCACACAAAGATGACCTCTTAAAAGGTTGCCACTTTCCGTAACAAGCAAAGAAATGTTGGAACAAGCTAAGACAAATTTAAAAAATATTGAATTAAATTCAAAACTTACGTCTTTTTTGTTTTCTTGGAAGTGCTTGGCACATCAAACGGCCTCCAGATATTTGACATAGCCAGAAGAGATTAAGTGCGTGTTCGGCCCAAGGCAATTTATGACTTCAGTTTCCGAATTGGAAGCGATATTGATATTGGCTGCCATCAGCAACAAAGAATAAGAGCCCTTTCATGAAAAGTGTTATGTAACCCTTTTGTTATGTGACTTTTTTCAACTGTAAAGGGGTACTTGGATTAAAATAGGTCAAAATTGGAAATTGGTTAATTCCTAAGTTGACGTCAATTAACGACCAATATAGATAAATATAAAACCTACTATCCCCAAAATTCTGCATTTTAATCATATTATCACCAAGAAATTTTGGGTAAAGATCAAAAAGAACAATAGGGTTGTAAAAAATGACGTCATAGATACACAATGTAGATGCTAAAATACGTGATAACGTTTTATCTGTACCTTTGGAATTTGATGAAAATATATTGCTTGGTGACTATTGGTCACATATACATACATTGAACCAAGTTTCAAGTCATTTTAATTTTTTATTGATTCTCATCCCCTTTAAGTACACCTTTAAATGTTGAGTTTTACAAATATTGGATAAAAATGAAAAATATTAGTTGTCAGCATTGTTCATTCTAATTAAACATTATGCTAAACAATAAGTTAACATAGAGGAGGGGTTTCAACTCGAGAAGTTGTAACACCACTGGGATATGCATTTTACAGATTGCACCATTAATTGCATGACAGATACAAAACGTGTAAGAAGTAATGAGCTCAATGCATAGATTAGCGATTATATTGAAACTAGGCTTTAGGTCCAGGGCAAACATTTCCAAAGGTGGCCAACATTCACCCGTGTCCTGAATAAATCTCCATTGTCATACCGTACAAAAAGAACAGATTCTTGACAAAAACAATGCTGCCCTTGTCATTCAAATAGATGCTCTTTGAAACTTTTCGTAATGAGAAATCTCTATTAAGTTATAGGAAATCAGCCAAAATGAATCATATTGTTTATAAGAAAACAAAGATAAAACAAAAGAAAGTAAATCATAGCATGACTCTAAAAAGCATACATAAAGAGATAAAAATCTCACCTTCGTTTTGCTTAAGTCCCGTTTGTCCATGATTCCACGAGGAGCTAGTGACTCTGTCCCAGTCCCCAAGTCAGTGGCTGCCATCTTGGATTACCCAATAGTCTTTGCAGAAACAATAGCCACCATCTTGGAATTTTAAATTATGCCCCACATTGTAAGCAGGTATCACAGAATTTCTCAATCCCCCACGTAGTGGGAACACCACAAGCCGCTAAAAAGGTAACAAATTCCCACCAAAGCCCCACATATCTGGGGGTGGGTTGGGTTGGTGTGTGGGTTCACTTTGACTGGTGCATAAGTCATGTTCACGACTGGATGTGCATGACTCCCTCTCCACATGCTGTTCAAGAAAATCTGTAATTTAAAACCTTTCGTCTGCTATGAGCCCTTCCCAATCCTCCCAGAACTTTGATTGGCCATATTCACACTAAAGATGAGTTTCCCATCCGAGACGAGTAAGCTTGTCTGACGAGTTTCCCGTCTGATGTTTGCTTAGCAAACTCACTCCATATATGGAATAACGAATTATGGATCGGAATAATCTGAATATTCAAATTAAATCAATAAATTAAAATTAACTATATATCGATATTTTTTATGCCTAGTTATTCTTTGCAAATAATTTTCATCATGAGTTTTTCACCTTTCTATTTTAATTTATATATTTATATCTTAATTAATTTATTTGAATTTTATGTTATACACAGCTTCAATGTAAACAAGTGTTCAGCTTTTTGAATTATGTTATTATGGCATCTTTATTTTGTTTTCGATTCAAATCCTAATTACATGCATTATTATCATTATTATTATTATTATTATTATTTGGTGGGACAGGAGCGTTGAGACAACACAGAAGATGGAACATAATCGTCCAGATGTTACTGTGTTGAATCGGGCGGCTTGTAAGTGGACCTTTGTTGATGTCTTGGTGCCTTGGGATCGTAATGTGGAGGTGAAGGAAGAGGAGAAAATTGCTAAATATTCTCCTCTTGCAAAGGAGATACGAAAGTTGCACCGGGTGTCAACAAAGGTGGTTCCGTTGGTTGTTGGTTGTCTAGTGGTCGTGTCAAGTAATCTTGAGGGGTACCTGAAAGATCTCGGTATTCCGGACGTGCTGGGTGGTATGCAGACGTCTGTGGTCATAGGGACCACCCTCATTCTGCAGAGTGTGCTTAGTCTCTAAGCCCTAGGTCTTGTGGTCGAGGCTAAACAGTATCTTACACCTGTAGTGTGAATTGAATCTCCACAGAGGTTGTCTATATATAGAAATTACGTATTATTATTATTATTATTGTGCAGTTTATTAAACATCTGAATGCATATATGAAGCCCTCATAGGGCGCTAAGTGTAACCTATGGGACTATAAACTCTTAACAAATATATCAAATAAACTTATCTTGACTATAAAACTTCTAAAATCTTAATTCCTAAAAACTTCCAATAATATACGGCGTTACCTATTGTACTATAAACTATTAAAAAATATGTGTTAACTTAAGTGAAATATAAAGGTCTATAAACTCAATCTTAACTATAAATCTTTAAAATCTTAAATACCTAAGATGCAATAAAACAGTAATTTAGGCCTTGAATTGATATATAACTAGCTAAAATCTATATAACAAAAAGAGAAACGTATACTTGGCTCCCCGAAGGCCTTAACATACGAAGCTAATGGTATATAATATCATCATATGCACGATAATTCCTCAAAGTTAATTAAACGTTCTAGTAACGTCTATATAATAATCTTAATCTTAAACACCTTTGTTATTCTTGTTTAAAAGTCTTAATCTTAAACACTGAACCGAAACATGTTATAATCTTATTGGTCTTGAGCTTACAAATAATGCTAATGTAATGAAGTTGATCTAAGTGCTATAGCAGAACTTCTTATCATCTTCTTAACCTTAAACGCTCTAGCAGTGTATTTGCAGTTATCTTAGTATCAATCATTAATGCTCATGTACTGATCTTAATCTTAAATATTCTTAAATATTCAAGTAATCTTAATCATATACGCTCTTGTTAAGTGTTCATGTAACAATCTCAAACGTTCTGGCAATGTTCAGTGTACTTGAGATAATTGATTTCTGCATGTTCCTTAAGACAGCATTTGTCTTCACGCCCAACAATTTTCGTGCTGAATTCTCCATCTCTGTTGACCATCCCCCTAGTACATCCATTACGATATTATACTGATGGACTTCATATCCTCAACTCCCAGCGCAATGGTGCGTACTTTAGGGTCTTCTCTTCATCTTTCTTTTTCCTGTTTTCTATCCACGGGCAACTCATTTCCAGGGTGGTGACACTCTTGGTTGCATGGTTAACAATTTTTGTGTCAATCCTGTTTGCTTGTAACTCCTGATGTTCCCCAAACGTTGGAATATCCCAATACGCTTGCACCTCACTTGAACAGTACTCAGGCTTGGGTTTCTCTGGTGAGTACCAAGCCGGAACAGATTCCACAAGATGAAGATCTAAAAGCAATTCAAAATACAACACTTTTAAATCATTATTGTTATGTCTGGTTAAGTACTTGTTCTGTACCAAAGAAGAGCAACCTGCCAGTACATGTGGTACACTTTCTGGAACCTTGCCACACAGTCTACAGTTTGCGTCTCCATCACTCGCTGTTTGTGTCTTTTGTGCATGATACAACCTTGTCGGTAGAAGTTGTTCATACAGCTCTACCATATCTGCTACAGCATAGGTAGGACACGATGCCCAGTCCTTCATCCAAGCAAAACAATTTCTGACATTCAGGCTGTCATCCTCCCATCTAGCTCTTATTAACTTTCCTTGCCAACGCTCTTTACACATCACCTCTGTTATCTGTTGTTCTTGAGACTCTTTTAAATGTGCAACTGCTTTAATACTATGTATTTCCTTCCCCTCTTCAACACCAATTTTGCGTCTGGAAAGGTTAGCTTAAGCTCTACACCCAACTCTCCTGCATACCTTTGGGTTCTGATACCAGTGATTGATGTCCAGCTTTTGCAGCACATTCTTCAAATTCCCGTACAACTGCCATGGTGGGGTTACTGTTCTTATACAGTTTCAACACCATCTTCATCTTAATCAATTTGTACTCACGCTCCACTAATCGCATTCCACGACCACCTTTCTCCCTCGGTAGGTACTTTTTCTTATTATTATTATGCCTTGTGTGCATAGACTGTACCCCCTGTGTGAATCAACATGTAAATTGTGGAAAAATGGTATTTGGGAAAGCAAATCTATATTGGCTTCTTGGATATATCTTGATAAAAGACTAAAGGGGCAAGTGTTTGAATCTGTCTTTGCTAGCAAAACTTTTGAACCATATCTGTATACATCTGTATACATCTGTTTTACTTTTTACGATGTATAACTCGACATGACTGCACATTTTTATATCCATTTTTAAAACCATTGTATATTATATATAATATTATATATAATGTATATGCCGTGACACACATGCTGTGTGTAATTGGGAAAGGTTGGGATTTGGACTAGCGTAAAGGTTGCAAATCATGGATAACATTTCTGGCTCTTTTTTGTTTACTGGGTTTGCCAGGCATTTCACTAACATACTTCATACATTCAGGCTATCACATGGGTTGGGTAGATTGTAGATATTGTGTGCCCACCTAATGCCGTAATTGGCCGATTCTAAGGCCAAATAGGGTGCCCCTGACCTAATAAGATGTTCTAAGTAAAGAGAGACTGTCAGGCTGTCAATTGGAAGGGCGCGTAGTTCCTTGAATTGGCTTGTCCACACCTTAAACTTCTTGAACCCTTTTGATTATCTTTCGGCGGTCGATAGTGCTTTGGCACCTACGCACCTGAGGGGCGTGCCAGTGGCAAGCTCTTTTTGCCTCAGGTTGACTAAATGTCTTGTTTGTTCTTCTAAAACTGTTATACCTTGTAAAGAGATAACTATTCAAGTCAATAGAGATAATAAAATTTGGACCATCAATGAAAACAACAAGCTTTATTCGTAAATATCACTCAAAACTACGAACTACAATGTCAAGCCCAAGTTAAACCTTATTAATTCAATACCATTATTCTAACAGGCCAAGTGGCTCTATATATTCACACTTACACGACGCCCACCCTCCTTGATACTTCTAAATATAATTAATGATTCGATGGACCCATTTATCATACATGCAACCAGTGTTGCATTAATGAATTGGTGGACCAACTGATCCTACATGCAACCAGAATTGCATTATTTATTGGCGGACGGGAGTGTCTAAACGTCGTGGGTCGTGGGTGGAATGTCGTGGATCGTGGGTAAAATGTCATGGGTAAAATGCCATGGGTCGTGGGTAAAATGTCGTGGGTAAAACGTCGTGGGTCATGGGTAAAATGTCGTGGGTCGTGGGTAAAATACCTATATAATTTAGTTATTTTTGGATGATTAAATGATTCTTATACAGGTACTAATAATATTTTGTATATCAAATACTTCAAAACGATTTGATGGCATGTCACTTAACAAAACAAGACAATAATAATACAAGCAGTAATTGCGAGAATTGCGTTCATACAACTTTAACGCCGGTGATATCTTTCAAAAGTTGTTTGTGTCCATCGGTCAAGTGAGGTACTAGTCATCAGGTACAGCTATCAAACAAGGTATAAAAAATGGATGGTGCACACTGACACAGTTCGGATTGAGATGGAAATAAGCATTCGTAACTTCGTTGCTTGTCCTTACTTGTTTATTCTGGGTGTCATAGAATGAGCATTTACAGCCACTTACAGCAACTGAATCAACAACTAAATCATGCGGGGCTGCTGGAATGTGTGTCATTTGGTGTGAGCGTCTGACCACACCCATAACAGACCTTCACAGATGGGTGTAGATATTTTAAGATGCCAATCACGAATGCACCAAATGCAGGTTTCAGCCTTGCAGGAGGATTGTTCTGTTGTTGTACCTTTTTTGTGGATTGTTCTGTTGTTGTACCTTTTTTGTGGCGTTTTGTTGGTTCGGCGTTTGTCTTATTTTTTCTCTTCTTCCCATTGCAACGCAGTCTGTGCATGGAATTTTCGTCAATTAATCTTCCATTGTCCTTTTGAGGTTCTCCAAACAATTCCTCACCCAGTTTTTCAGCTGCGGCAATTTCTCTTGAGTGGGCCTTTTGGAGTTCAGCAACTATGTAGCGAACTAGATTTTTGGTTGAAATATCCAATACAACAAAGGAATGGCTAATTCATTTCTAAATAAGTTACCGAATGCCATTGATCTTATCGATCTTATCTTTGCTCGTGGTGTTTCTCAAAGCTTGACAAAAAGGGATTCAAAAACCTGACTGTTGAAATGTGATGAAAGTGATCGACAGAATAGTAAGACGCAGAGAGATGATACCAAGTGGTACCATGAACTAGAATCCAGCACTTTCTGACCTGGCCAGTTTGCATCACCTTACAACCATGCCAGCCATTCACGGCTTGTCTATTAGAGAACTAATCATGCCGTGATGTGTATTGACAGGTGTCATGAGATTCGGAACAAACACGCTATTGATTTTAGTTCAGTGACAGATTTTGTGGTAGTTGTTAGTGAGAAATTTATACCTTCACCTCCTTTACTAGTAATCATCATTGTTCTGTAATAGCAACGTTTTCGAAAAATTAACTGAAATCAAGCAAAAACCAATTTGAAGCATTGTTATTTGGCTGGCATGACTATCACTCAGCGGGCTCTAATAAATAATAAGGACGACAGGTTAAAACAGGGGCGAAGTAAAATCTCACTACTGAATAACGCGAGCATGTGAAAATGGAGGATTTTGTTAAGTGACATGCCTTCAAATCGTTTTGAAGTAAACTGTGGTATTTGGTATACAAAATATTAGTAGTACCTGTATAAGAATCATTTAAGCATTAGTAAAGTATATGGAATTGGTATCATTGTTAGTTTCATAAAAAATAATTAAATTATATAGGTATTTTACCCAAGACCCACAACATTTTACCCACCACCCACGACGTTTTACCCACGACCCACAACATTCCACCCACGACCCACGACATTCAACCCTTGACTCACGACGTTTAGACACTCACTTGGCGGACCCAGTGGTCCTACACGTAACCAGTGTTGCTATCTTGCATGACCCAGTGGTGTCTCACCCATTAACGCAACAAGTGTTGCTAAACAATATTCCCTAACTGGACTGACGGACCAAGTGGACCTTTATGGATACATTGTATTACATTGCAATTTTATTATATTTTATTATTATTTTCTTTCTTTTTTTTTTGACTTAAGATTGATAGAGTTTCTTTATTGACTATAATACTTGTGTCTTAACACTAAAAGGTCCCGTCTAACTTAAGAAAAAGAACAGGGGAATTCAAATTTTCAGACCCAAACAAAGACTCCGTATTACAACTGTGCAAGAACACATCTGACTCTTTATCTATTTGAATAATACGACATTCCAAAACACAAAAGGTGAAAATTTGCTGTGTTTACAAATTAATAGCTTTGAACCCGATCACAAGCCAAAACATAAAGGAGAAAGTCACAATCACCACGATCACGGGCCTCATAGAAAAACTTAAAGAGAACTCACAAACAAAAGTACATAACATTCACAATTGCCACGATTACAGCCAAAAAAAGAAACTTAAGAAAAACACAATCACCACGATCACGGTCCAACAATTGAACGGAAAATTCACAACTGCCATGAATGCGGGCCATTCATCAACCAATAAAACACTGCACTTGCAACGACCATGGGCCCAAATACTCAAACTCTCAAATCTTAAGATCAGTGCCATCTTAGGATTTTGAAATACTTAATAACACAGCAATAACCAGCCACAATCACGGGCCGACTATGAATACAAAAAAATCTCAACTCTTTAAAAACTTAAAGATATACACGCTAGAACTAAACTTGCCACGATCACGGGCCAAACAGCTAGCAATGCTCATCAACTAACTGAGAACTCAAATGCTCAAGAAATTCAAGGCAATGATAACAAAACGAAAACCAATTTACTTCTGCAAGCAGCAGGAATGACTGGAACATTAGCCCGAGGGACTTGAGGAAACTTGATCCCCATGATCGCCCATGATTACACAAGTTTAAGTCAGGGTTTATTTCACAAGGAATAATAATAATATAATAAATTTATTTATGTAGTGCTTTTTTAAACTTGCTCAAAAGCGCTTTACAATCGATTAAAAAACTATAAACTTAAAATAAAACAATGAAAAAATTTAGTCAATGAAATATAAGAGTTTATAATTAACATAAGCAAGTCACAAGTCTAGTTTAACATAAACTAGACTTGTGACTAGTCTCTTAAGCATATATATCTATCCTATTATATAATTGATCAAGAAATGTCTAACTTAGGCATCATAAAACTAACTAGATTTGCAACTAGTCCTAGGGTTTTTTTTCAATGAATAACATGCATACTTTAATATGGAGCGTTACATCAGACTCACTGTAGCGTGCATGACGGCCAAAACTTGAATTCATTGCTGAAGACGTATGATAAACTGATAAATACTAGACGCTTTTTGGAGCTTTTTTTTTACAATCCACAAGTTCAAAACGTAAATAACAAAGTCTTTAACTGTTTCTTGAATAAGGTAATTGACTCTGACTGTCTGATGTGGATAGGTAGAGCATTCCATAGTCTTGGGGCACATACTGAGAATGCGTGGAATCCATATGACTTAAGGTTGTAACTTGGTGATGTAAGTAAACACTTGTCAGCAGACCTGAGAAGTCGTTTTGGTTTGTAGAGATGTAGCAACTCTTTCAGGTAGTGAGGACCATTTAGAAGCCATTTACTGCTTTTTGTCAAAAATGCCACGACGATGTTTGGCTATCTTGCTCAATACACAGGAAAGAGAGCATCCTTCACTTGAGTACCATTCCCTAACCAATGAGCATACAGCTCAAAACCCCAAGGGGCTAAGAACCCGAGAGGAATGCTAATAATGACTGTGATTGCGGCAGAATATACATATTCAATGACTTTGCATAGTATTATTCAGAGTATTTAATTTAGCAAGAGTTTATCTGTGCAAAGCAAAGAAATTACCTAAAGAAAATACCATATCAATCAAGACATTATCTGCTGTTTATAATGATTTTAAATGCTTCATAATGATACCAAAGGGGAACTTGCATCACAATTTCATTTTGCTAATTGCCATATCAGGTATATTAGGGTTTTTTTCAATTTTGCATGCCAACTCATGACTGATAACTCATAGCTAGCTTATCGACTCAAAAAACTGTATAAAACGTAAATGGCCCAGGGTTGTATATTTATAATCATACCTGAGTGGGATTGAAAGTCCTGAATGCCCTTCCAATGTTCGTCATAAAGGGCAGCTTCGTCTTGTTATATATCCGTGAAAAACAAATTACTGAATATCACAAAACAGTGCTATAAATTGAAAGAACTCATTGAGATATGTTCAAAACCAAAGAGATACCAGAAAAAGTCGTATGTAATTGGAATATATATTTTTTAAAGTTTGGAATTTCCTGCTTGTTTACCTAAAAAATGCAATTTTCAAAAAATTATATCTTTAGATTGCAAATGGCTTTTGTCAATTATCTCTTCGGTTTTGAACATATCTAGACAAGTTCTTTCAAATGCACTTGTTTTGCAGATCCCTCATTTTCAATTTCCCACTAAATTGATGACGTCATATTCCCGCCAAAAATCGTAACATTTGTAAAACTAAACAGAACAAAATTTTTCTTTTGGCAAGCACTCTTCACAATGTGAAATTTAAAGTTGATCGGATATTGCTGTAAAAACACTTAAAACTGCCGATTTCAGTACACTGCCAGCTATTTGTTGTGTCTGTGATGCTTGTCGTCTTTCCTGTCTCGCTGGTTCCTGGTTTGTATGGTCTGACATGGGCAGCACTGACAGTCTTTGAAAGGGCAGTTGTTTCTTTGCCCATTAATTGGGTTAACATAGTTATGATTGGCACAAAGCCTGCAATACCTAGTTCTAGAATTCATTTAAAGGAAAAAAGGAAAAAAAGAAACTGTGTATAGAGTCATGTTGTATTGATACAGGAAACAAAAAAGCCGGTCAACTTTTCGTAGGCCTTTTAAATTTGGTAAACACATCTGCACATCAATTTTTGGGCCCTTTTCAGTCGCTCACCTCCGGCTTTTGGGGCTTTTCACAAGAGTTTTCTTGTAAACGTTGTTTTCATGCCAAGTAGAATGCACTAAAACGTGCTCAGTGCTGCTTCGGAAGAATGCATAAAGCTTTTAAATCAAATGACAAAATCAAACAAAAACACAAGACAAAAATATCACCAAATAAATTTAATATTACTTAAGAATATTTTACACATAAATACATATAGATTCAAGAACTTCAGTAGCGAACTTTCTCCAAAACATCATTCATTGAGCTTGCTCAGCTAGCTAGCTGGCCTCAATCTTATGTAGCAGTGACATCAGCTGGCAGGTTCCGTACCGTGGCTGTACCGTGCTGTGACTGTGCCATGACCGTGCCGTGTGCCATGGTTTTTCAAAGTCATACGAAATCCACTCTATGTAGAACAGAGTCACAGCCTAGTACATGTAGAATGTATTTCTCATTGGTTGTATGACTGTTAAAAAGCGTATTAAGGGTTTCCCCATTTGTGAATGATTGAGTGTAGCATGATTAAAATAACAAGAGCCAGAATGGCTTCACGCTCGGGCCACTTCGTATCAAAATTGTCGAATTAGTGGCTAACTAATATGTTGTCTTTTTTTCTTATAATCATCGTAATGCTGTAGTGGCACAAAAATTGTCCTAACATTTGATTGGTTTCTTGCGCGCAATGGGCTTTTGGCAGGTACGACGTGACATTTTAAATTTTACTCCGACAAGAACAAAAATATAATATTTTAAAAGAACACACCAAAATTAATAAAAAATACTTTCAATATTTCATTTTTTTCTAATTTTGGTGTGTTCTTTTCAAATATTATATTTTTGTTCTTGTTGGAGTAAAATTTAAAATGTCACGCAACGCCTGCTAAAAGTCCATTCCCGATCAGGTCACGCAACTATCAAGGATAAACGATTGCAAAAAAAATAAATAAATAAAAAGGCAAAAACAGTTTATTTCTTTTGGGAATTGTATAATAAATAAATTATTAGTCGACTAGCCAGCTAATAAAGCTGCATTTTGGCTCTAAAAAAGTTATAATAAAGCTGTGAATTTTTACTCGTCACTTCCATTTTAGCTCGCCTGAAGGCTCGTCAAAATACAGCGTGACTGGTAAAAATACACAGCCGTATTAGCTGGCTAGTCGACTAATAACGTATATATAAGTAAAGGAAATCTGCTCTAACGGCTGGTTACTCTGTGCACTAGTATGATGAGAGGGAACTGGGACCAGTAAAACAAAATGGCGCCAGAACGGAAAAGAAACCATATGGGATGGCTCTTCACTGTCTATTTATGTTTTATTGAGAAGAAAAAAACGCGATTGTGTCTGCAAAGAAGGTATTTTTTCTTTCAAAGGACAGTAGAAATGTTAGTGTTCATATTTTAGAATATTCCGATCCGTTATGCCTCGAAATGACGGATTAAGCTTTCATACCTGACTATGTGAACATATCATAAGTCAGTACAGTCTTAGAAGTTAGAGAATTGTGATCTCATTTTGAATACAATGATTGCATTGTTAATAAAGGTCACCTTTAAAACAGTGTCGTCAAATGAAAATTGGAGTTGTTTGGTTGGGCAAGAACAGAAAACAATATAGAATGGGAATTAAAATTTGAGATGAATATAAAGAAACACCTGGGATTTCACATGGGATTTGATCAAATAAGAGATGGAAATGGGTCAAACTTTCCTGGTTTTTAAGGATTACCTTTTAAGAAATGACTATAGATATATGTTATAAATAGTGACTTTGTTTTTCTCAGGGTAGTACTAGTGCATAGCGCTGCTGTAGTCCTCAAGCAGTTAATTTCATTTGGAGGTCTAAGGGGCTATTTACACGAAAGGCAAGATGTCCCTGCTAGGAGGTAGGGACAACTCTTTTGATTCCTTTTCCCTGGGGGATACAAAACAAGTTGTCCCTCCTAGCAGGGACAACTTGACTTATATTAACAGCCCCTAACTAAAGTGAATTCCAGACGAAACTCATGTGAAGACTGACATTAAGATCTGGGGGTACTCCCATACATTACTATATAGGTATGTCAATCAAGAGATATTTCAAAAAAAAAACTGATTTCAGCCTTATGTTTATATTGTTGCCATGGTAACACCAATTACACTCAAACTGACATCTTGACCTCAGTTTATCTACTGAGAGGAAAATTGTGATAAAATAAGGGTAAGCTTATCACTGAACAAGCTAATCATTGAATTGTTTGTAATTTATTCAAAAATGGCTTGCTAAAAAATTTTTGAATTGTGCCTTAATTTCTTTATCTTAGTGTGTAGTTAATTGCCCATGTAGTCCCTTGTCTAGAGCTGGTGGAGTTTGAGAGATATTTTAGAATGGATTTCAGCCATCTTTGTTTACCGTCGCTATGGCAACACAAATAGAAGTGAAATAGACAAAAATGAAAACTTTAATTCAAGTCCAATAACTGGTGAAATAACCGTTTTGGTAGGTCAAGAGTAAGTTGCTCAGTTTGCAAAGTGAAAAATGGAAGCATGGTCAATACAAAACTATATCAAACCACCTTAATGCACTCACTCTTGGGGATTCAGACTGAAAGAAAATATACTGAATAAGAATAAACGATTTTTATTAACAATGAAAATGGTAGCAAATATACAACATGGTATAAACTAAATGTAATTAAAGTGCCCTTATGTTGTCTGTGAAAAACAACAGCATATTGTATGTATTCAAGACATATTGGTGGAGTGAAAATAGTACAAAATAGGCAACAAATTATGCTAATTCCATTGTTTCTTGTCTAATCAACACTATTTTAGTAGTAGTCTAGTAGACCAATTTATGATATCAACAGACAATATAAAGTCACTTACAACATATTTTATTGCTATTATTTTTTTGTTATCAGAATGAATGATCAAGTTGAAGACTAAGTTTTATTTACTGAATCATAATTTGAACATTAACAACAACAGAGTGTATACAATTTATCCATGAAAATACAAATACTGTTAATCAAGCAATAGAAGATTTTTTTTGTGAAAGCTACTATGGCTGTGCAACTGTGTTTTTTTTGTAATTTTCATGGATTTACTCTTTGAACTCTGGAAGAGAAAATGCATTAAACAAAGCTCTAATATGATATAAAACTGAGAAAGAACTAATTTCATGTAACTGTAGATGTTGATAGAGTTACAGTGTACATGTATGAATACATGAAACAAATTTTAACATATAAAACTAAAAAAACAACATATGTACGAGTAATAATTGTATTTAAGTTGATACAATTACAGTGTACATGTATGAACATTTCTTTTCATTTTTTCTTAACACTAAACATTTTTAAAGTAAAATGCTTAATTTAGATAAAATTAATATCTAGAATAACGTAGTCAACAATAGTATTCTTACACCTTTTAAGCACAAGAAATGTAGCTGGTCTTTTGAGAAATTGGTCAAAGTCACGAGAAGTAAGATTCATATCCTCTGTAACATGTACGAGACAGCCAATGTTATCTTGAAAAAGTTTGGCTGTTGGTTCAAAATCTTTGATTTTTACAAAAAGCACAATCCTTTGATAGATAGAAGGCGTAGTATTACATTTGGGACAAAATTGTTCACCTAGTACTGTTATGACACCTGTCTTACAGTTTTTACATGCAATGTAAATTTGAGGATCTACATACTCTATTTGACTTACAACTTGTGCCTCACTGCCCACTGGAATACTTTCAAGTTTGTCTGGATCAATTGTTTCATAATCTTTGAGGTCCAGCCTTCTTTTGGCTGTTGAAACTGGTGTGGTTGACGGATTTTTCAAAAACCAAGATTTTAACTTGTGGCTAATTGGAGATGTGTTGTCTAGTTTGATGGAAGTTACAGAGATAGTTGCTTGGTTTTGGAATGATTTAACTGGCGAGTTTCTTATTTCAACAACTGGGTTTCCTTCTAGGGTGAAATTCTTAGCATTATCTGCCCAAAGTGTGGCTGTGGCCTCCTTATTCGTGTCGTCGGCAATAACAATTTCTCTCTTAAGTACAGTTTTCCCTTGTGTTGTTACAGTGGATGATGCATCACTAAAAGATTTGACTAGTGCTATTACATTAACCCTAGTATCTAAGGCATGTTTCAAGTTTTCAATAGTGCAGTAGGGAATCTGGGCTGTCTCAACAATAGCATTCTCACTTATTTTAATGTTAACTCCCTGAGATAGAGTTAATTCAATAGGCAATGCACCTTGCTGTTGATATTGTGGCTTAACCTTTCTAAGGCCTACTCCAGACATGATATACGTTTCATTGTTATCAAGTTTGTTGTTGAAAAATGAAGCAAGGTTATTCCATGCTATTGCTCTGCAGAAATCTACTCCATCACTTAGAGTCAGTTCAAGGATGGTTCCTGTTGACACATTTTTCAGCATCTTTGATGTTATTTTCACACGGATATTTGCAGTTGATGCCTTCTCGGGATCAAGTGATGACAATTCTGTAAGCAGTATAAATATTGTTGAGAGTTTGTGTGTCTAATTTACACTAAATAAATGACTTATGCAATCAGGATGATTATACACAACTTTCATATTGGCTGCAGTAATTAGCATAAATTGTGAATAATCACTATTTCCTGAATTGCAAAAATTTGAAATCATGAAGTGTGTTAATTTAGATAAGATGGGCAAGTTTCAAAACAAAGTATTAAATCTTTGACAAGATATGAGGATTTAAAATTTCAAAAATGCACCAAAACGAGGTTACCAAGGCTTTTGGTCAAATCAGATACAAAATTGTTTATTTTTGACTTTAATATTAAAACAAAAGCGATGAAATTTTCTTAAAATATTTTTTTCATGAAGTACTTTCTCACATAGCATTGATCATTTCCTGCAAAAAAGTTATCATTTTCTGTACTGAAAAAAACTGACTTATGAAAGTGTTGTATTGAGTTGATTTTGAGGGTCATTGCATTTGTAAACATAGCATAAAGAAAAGTGAGAAAGGTAACTTACTATTCACTTGATCCCCATCATGAGTTGGTTCTATAAAACAGAAAAATTGATTGATCAATATCATACATTTTTTACAGTATTTAGCCATGCATAAGCTGCACCCATAGAAAAGCTGTATCCTCATTGAAATTGCTAAATTATATATTTTTCAATGACAGAAATTTGAATTGGTAAACACTAGCAAATAAGGAACCTAGAGGATTAAGAACCGTTTAAGTAGTAGAAATAATATTTTGTAAAATGGCTTCTTGGTCAGGCACATTGTATTTAGATTTAGGGGAACCCCTGGGATGCCCGTCATATCTTTTATGGGTATAGAACAGGGACTTGGTCTCTTTTAATGAAAATGAAGCAATTCTTGGTACCTTAAATTTCCTCTGCATCAAGCAATCTGATTGCTATTCAACATTTACCAGTTGACAATCTTTTGTGAAACAGATTTATTTGAAAGTTGGTTTTGTTATAAAAATTGTCAAATCATAAGCAAAAATTACCTTCTGTTGTTATTCTTTGAAAAAGCTTGTCTGCTGTTTCAGAAAATGATGGTTCTGCTGAATATTCTGAAAGTTATGTATATTGTTAGCTTCACTACTTTTACCATGTTCATTAGTGAACTTAAAGTACCATGGATGGAGATTTAACACTCTGCATTTTACTACTTATTTAGATTGTAAGCAGTTTGAATGACAAAACAACTTGACTTGTTTTTCTGATTAATGATTTTACATGAATTGGAAAGAAAAATAAAGTACTATATCATAGCATAAGGTTTAAGATTGATTCCTTATAGAGTATAAATAAAAATTACCCTAAGTGATGTTTTCTAAAATGATCAGACATTGACAACGAGCCACTGAAGGAAAGACTTATTTGAAGTTTATATTTGGACAAATTTTGGAGAGTTTTTGTCATGCTTATAAATTTCACGATTTACATACCTGCACTTTGACCTTGATCAGTAAGAAGCTGTTGTGTAACAGTAGAAGGTCCTAAAGAAATAGACAAAGTGTCCAATTATTTATTTGAAAGTTGATTTGGTTGTCAAAATAGTCAAAAAATTGTAAGCAAGTTGAAATTCACCAGGTTGCCTACCCAGATGGGTTTGAATTTCAATTTAAGACCATTTAAGTAGATTTTATCATCATAGTCAACTATTTGCATTGGAAACCTCCTTTTAGTTCTTTAATTTCATTGAAATTTTTTGAAGTATGTATTTGGACAAACTTTGGACAGTTGTTGTCATGCTTTTCAGGCAGATGAAACCATAAAAATCAGTATTTTTATGGCAGCTGTTGACATCCACCGATTTTCCCACTCTCATGAGTTTGTATCGTCAATGACTGGAATATAAATTCCATGATTTATATACCTGCACTTTGACCTTGATCAGAAGAACATTGTTGTGTAACAGTAGAATGTCCTGAAGAAATAGACAAAGTGCCAAATTATTTATTTGAAAGTTGATTTGGCTGTCAAAATAGTTGACAAATTGTGAGGAAGTTGAAATTCACATTTTTACACATATAAGTCAGTGTATTAATTGTCAATAAAATGCAAATAACATAATATACATACTTGCAGTTTGACTTTGGTCAATAACGGGTTGTGTTTTTCTTGAAGGTCCTGAAGAAATAGACAAAATGTCCAAATATCTATTTGAAAGTTGATTTGCTTGCCAAAATAGTCAAATTGTAAGCAAGTTGAATTTCACCAGGTTTCCACCCACATTTATGTTTATTTATTTATAACAACTTTATTTGTACAAAACAAAAAGGGTGTCACTAGAGAGGAACTGAATCCCCATATTAAAAGTGACCCCCAGAATATATCTAATTGAAAAAAGAATGATAAAATATTGGATTAAACTTTGTATTGACTTTGTATTGTCAATAAATGAAACACATATCACATGATATACCTACTTGCACTTTTATTTTGACCAAGAGGTCGCTGGGCTTTTCGTGAAGGTCCTGAAGAAATAGACAAAGTGTTTCAATATCTATTTGAAAATTATTTGAAAGTTGATTCGGTTTTCAAAATAGTCAACAAAATTGGATGCAAGAAAAGAGTATCTGTTGTTTTTTAATTTTTTGAAAAAGATTTTCTCCTTTCACTCAGTTTAGTTTTTCTAAATACTCTGCAAGTTATGGTATTTAGCAGTTTGTTTTTAAGTTTTACAAAAAATGTCTAGAAAAATGTGAATGTGTTGTTGAAAAGATATCTCTCTATCAATTACCTTGGTTTGATCCTTTGTGCCCAGGAATATATTTGCTTTTAAGAACATGATGTGCTATAATAGACACAAAAACAATTACATTTGATCATTTCAAATCTGTTAAATCGAACATAAAAATGATATAAAAATTCAATAGCTCACCTTTTTTGTGTTTCTGATCCATAACTTGGAGATGGCCGTTGCAGACTGCTAATGGGAAATTTGCATCAATGTGACATTTTGTGACAGAGAAATTGGCAGGTATTCATATTACTCATATATCTTAATATAGCTAAGCCAAGGCTTATTTCCATTAATGAATAATAATTATTAATTTGATGACCTATTTAAATTTTAGACATTTAAAGTATGGTATATTAATAAGTTCCATTTGCTTCCATTTGTTTAGATTACTTTACTGTATTGATATTTTGACTGCATCATGGTCTGAATAATAAACACAAACAATAGAGTTCTGAATTATTGAAGAATGTAATTGCTCCCTTACATAAACATGATCTAGCAATGAACCAGAAAGAAATGTTGCATTTTGTACAATTTGAACATAATTTAGTGAGTCCATTAAGGTTTTCAGAGGTTCAACTGCTTGATTATTTAAGTAATCTACATTAAAGTCACCAAAAATAATATCAATTGTGGAATTGCTCTGAAGGTAGGAAGCTATTCTACTAGTAAACGCGGTAACACTGATATTGTTTTTCTTGTATAGCAAAAGGCATTTTAAGACTTTGTCATTTTTGACACTAAACAGAGAAAATTTTAAAGCATTAAGGGGTGGGAAATATTCTTGATACTCAAAAGTAACTTTCTGTTTAGCACAAATTGCCAAACTACAAAATTTATCAAAATTATGGTCCTGTCTGTAAAGTGTGAATGGTTCTAAATTTTTTCTAATCTGTTCATCAGTATCTTGAGGAAGAAGTTGCGTCTCCGTCATAGCAATAATATCACAGTCTAAAATATTTGAATCAAACTTAATATCAAGAGAGTGTTTCCTAAGAGACCTTATATTCAAGAGAGAAACATGCAGCACTGTATCTTTTGATGACATGGTCTTTTGTTATGCGATCAATTGAAGTTAAAGAGTTA